>QEPC01014973.1:3359327-3387636 GCA_003113815.1 Sphenodon punctatus
GAGCCATCTCGAAGAACCTTCTTTACAAGGTAGCAACCTTCTGATCAGCACATGGGCAGGAGCTGTTTGTAAACAAACAGCCTTATCTCCCAGCCTGATCGCTGTCCCCGCTGCTGCTGCAGGCTACTAGGAGGGAGAGTCAGGTAAGCCCTCCCCCTCTCCCCCAACACAACCCAACCCGACAGGGGTCAGGACCAACACATTTTTTTGTTTGTTTGTTAAGAATAAGCCCCCTGACCGGCTCCCGGCCCACCGGGAATCCTCCGGGTGCATTCAATGGCCAATCCGCCCCTGAAAGGGAGTGTTGCCCCAGTGAATGACCCGGGCAGGGCGGGGGGCAGGCAGGCGACTTCAGGAAGCATGGGGCAATGCTGAGAATTTTCCCAATCGGGAGTGTGTACTCGTCCCACGTGCAGGTTTCGGCACACCTGCCTCTCCTGTGGAGGGTTCCACCCGGCGGCTTCCTGCCCCTGGACCAAACCTTGGGCAAAGGGAAAGACTGGAACAAGGGGTGGCCCCAAAGGGGCTCAAGGGAGTTCCGGTGCTGATGGAGCGGGGAAAACCAGTAACACCAGTGAGAGTCGATAGGTTGATGGTAGCCTTGCTCATGCACCCTGACAAGGAAGAGGTGGGCTATGTGGTGAACGGGTTTAAAGAAGGATTCAGGATACCAGTGGGGGAGGTCCCACTGGGCAGAGTGCCTCCCAATTTAAAGTCTGTAGTGGGCATGGAGGATGTGGTGGCAGAGACAATACGAAGGGAGGTGGGTGAAGGTAGAGTGGCGGGCCCCTTTGATGCACCGCCGTTGGCGGGAATGGTCTTCTCTCCATTGGGAGTGGTACCAAAGAAAGCCTTGGGGCAGTTCCGCCTGATCCACCACCTTTCGTATCCTCGTGCATACTCAGTGAACGATGGGATACCCAAAGTCCTGACAACTGTACACTATGCGTCATTTGACGCAGCAGTGGAGCTGGTCAAGCAGTATGGCACTGGGGCGTTGATGGCAAAGTGCGATGCTAAATCAGCATTCCACCTTTTGCCAGTTCACCCGGACAGCTATCATTTATTGGGCTTTCAATTTCAGGGGAAATACTACTACAACAAGGCCATGCCCATGGGGTGCTCGATATCGTGCTCGGCCTTCGAGCGCTTCAGCTCCCTTGTGGCATGGATTGTGCGGCAGGAGGCAAGTGGTGGAGGTATTACCAAATACCTCGATGACTTCCTCTTCGTGGGGCGCCCCGGCGCGTCTGAATGTCAGAAATTGGTTGAACTGTTTGAACGAATAACTAGGCATTTGGGTATCCCCTTGGTGCCCGAAAAGACAGAGGGCCCCTCCACAGTGCTCACTTACTTGGGGATTGAGTTGGACTCTGCTCAGGGGGTTTCATGCTTGTCCAGAGATAAGGTCATTGCGTTAAGACAAAAAATCATTGAATGTGTGTCAGCCACCAAGGTGATGGTCAGGCAGCTTCAGTTGCTCATTGGCAGACTGAACTTTGCGTGCAGGGTGGTAGCACCGGGTAGGGCATTTTTGTCCCGTTTATATGGGAGATTGGCGTGGGACTTGTCGCCTCATTATCACATCAGGGTGTCCAGGGAGATGCGGGAGGATCTGAGAATATGGCTATCGTTTCTGGAGCAATTCAACGGGGTGTCAGTTTGGAGGAAGTGTGTTATGTTGGACGCCGAGCTACAGGTCCATTCCGATGCAGCCGGTGCACTGAGATTTGGGGTGTATTTTCAGCACCAGTGGTGTGCGGCTGCGTGGCCATCGGGGTGGGTCGAGGCTGGTGTCACAAGAGCTCTCACATTCCTTGAATTGTTCCCCATTGTGGTAGCGGTCAAATTGTGGTACCACAAACTGGCCAATATGGTAGTACTCTTTTGGTGTGATAATCTGGCAGTAGTTCATATAATTAATTCATTGACATCCTGCTCCCAGAGGGTCATGGGTTTGGTTAGGCCCCTGGTCCTACTATGCCTGGAACATAACATTCTGTTCCACGCAAGACATGTTCCTGGACTCGAGAATGAGATTCCGGATGCTCTCTCATTTCCAGATGGAGCGTTTCCGTGTGCTCGCACCACAGGCCAACATGAACCCGGAACCCATGCCGGTCGAGCTGTGGAACCTTGAATCCTAGAGTTAAGTTCCTTGGTTCAGGGCTCCTTGGTGGGGTGTACCAGGGTGGCGTACCATGCAGCCTTTCAGGCTTTTCGGGTGCAGTGGGGTTGGGTCATGGGCTTCCCGATACCTGAAGCGGAGGTGCTGCAGCACGCCATGGCATTGAGGAATGACGGGCTGGCTGCCAGTACTCTTTCTGGAAAAATGGCAACCCTTGGATTTATGAGCCAGCTGGCCGGCCACCCAGCCCCCGGCGGTGGCTTTCTGATACATAAGTTGCTGGAGTCTTGGGTGCAGGAACTCCCAACGCTGGGAGACACCAGGTTACCCATCGCACCACACCACACACCCCTTACTGGTTTGAATTGTAAATATGTTACAGTTTCTGTGTTTTGACAAGTTTGAGGAATCCTTGTTTGGCACACTGTTTAAAGTGGCATTTTTGGTGCCTTCAGAGTGAGCTAGCTGGTCGCCGAGTCAGCTGGGGATAGGTCAGGTAGGGCTATAGGGTATCGAGATATACACTGGGACAATCAGCAGGTGAGAATACGATTGAGGGTATCCAAAATGGACCAGTAGGGAAAGGGGAGGGTGGTTAGGCTGGCACGGGCAGGGGAGGTCGGGTTGTGCCCGGTTTTGGCAGTACAGGGCTATCTGGCCATCCGCCCTCCAGTAAGGGACCCCCTATTTTGCCACCTTAATGGCAAGTCGGTTACTAGATATCAATTTATGTCCATGCTCAGGGCAGCATTGGTGAAGTTGGACCTTCCATCTGGGGATTATGGTGCCCATTCATTTCGGATAGGTGCGGCCACGTTTGCAGCACAAATGAGGATGTTGGGCCCTGAGATACAGGCAATTGACCGTTGCCGCTCATCAGCATACCGCGCTTACGTGCACTGAATGCCGGGAGTATGCTCTAATTAACCATGCCATCTCCTTCCTTTGACAGATCGAACCGTGTCCAGGAGGGCAAGGATCTGGATATGTGGGCACAGCCTGGTGTGCTGGGCAGCGAAGGTGGCACGGGAGTCTGCAGTTGGATCTCAGATGGGTCTGTCAGAATGGGCAATAATCAACTGGTATGGGAGGAGCAGTATGAGGTGACGCCAACTGCTTCCTATGCTGAGGGAGCTAGGTAGATGGCACAGGCTGGATATATTAGTAATTCACCTCGGTGAGAACAATTTGCCAGGACTCAAAGGGGTGCAATGATTCAGGTTATAAAGAATGATTTGTGGGAAGTTCAGCAATACTTTCAGGGAGTTAGGCTAATTTGGACCGAGTTAGTGAGCAGATTGCAGTGGGGGGAGGGCAACTTAACTAAAAAAAAATAGATAAGACCAGCAAGACAATTAACAGGGAGGTTAGGAAATGGTTTGGTACAATTGGCTTTGGGACAATCAGTCATACTCAAATTACATATAAGGAATTGGGGTATTTTAGGGCGGACGGAATACACCTGTCTCTGGCTGGTAATGCTGTTTATCTCGGAGCTCTCAAGGCATGTTTGGAAAGGGTTTTACTATAGGTGGGGGGGCCTGGACCCGCTCGAGGTATCAGCGGGTCCATGGTGGCGGGGGTCCAGTATTGTTTAAAGTAGGATAAGGAAAGTTAGGAGTCATCTCCTTAAGGGATGGGGAAGCCACGTGTACCATGGGGCAGGGTATTGCACATGGGGTGTGGGTTTCCCTGGGAAAGGAGTGTCAGTGAGAGTGGCAGGGCATTATAAGGTCTCCCACTGTCAGGCACCTCAATCCTTACTCAGGTCTGGATGGACAATGTTTCCTTTGGCCGCGCCCTCGGCGCTGGATGAAGGGGAGACGTTTAGTGTTTGAGGAGGCTGGTGAAGGTATTTCGCAGTCCCCTCTGTTTGAAGTTATGAGTTATGGTTGATACTGGACCCATATCGCAATAGGCGATGTCACCCCCTCACCTATTTGGCTGTTTGTAATTTGGATAATAAAGGGTGCGGCCATATAAATCCAAGATCGTGTCCCGTCTTGCTTTGGGGTGTGCGGGGGGGTTGCCGACAAGTGATTCTGTGTGATATGCCTTGGCAATCAGGTGCTTTTCCTTGGACAGTTGCAATTGATGCTAGCAGCTTGTTCTGGGTCTCTGGGATGAGGGAGAGGAGAAAGTTTACACCCTCTCCTCCTAATGGGGTGAGCTGCTAGTGTGGAGCATCTTTCAGTGGTGTTTATTTATTTACAAAATGCCTCAGTAACTTAACAGTGGATTAAAATGAACAATAAGGAACGAGCCCCATTATCTCTAAAGAAATATGGCTCCTTCACAGCAGACCAGAGGCATGTCGGATGGATGGCATGGAAGAAGCTTTCACTGGCCATTTTTAAACAAGATGCAGCCACACAGGTCTACCCATCCCCTACCCACCCGAGTGCCCATCTGCAGGTGGTGTGGGTGAGTGTGCGAGCTACCATGACTCTCGCATGGAGCATCATGGAAAAATCTGGCCTGCTCTTTGCGAGGGCAGACCAAGCCATGAGTGGGTAGGGGCAGCACACCCATCCTGTCCTAGTTGATTCCCCCCCACTCACCGGATGTGCATGGGTGCTCCATGTGGTGCACAAGGACCTACCCACACCCCCAGCTGTGCCCATTTAAAAATGGCCACTGTCTTCCTCCTGGTCCTGTAGCTAGGCAGAGTAATTCAGCCTTAGCTGTCATTACTCACTACACTTACTCAATGCGGCTTTCAAAGAAGTCTTCTAGATGCTGCATCAGAACCTCAGCTGGTGGAATCTGGTGCAACTCCATTGTCTCCAACACAGCAATACCACCTCCCACAAGCTGAAGATCTGGTCCTTTATAAACAGCAGGTGGCCTGGTATTTCTGTCCTTTGGGACTGGTGCTCCAGTACAGAACTGCATCACATTTGAGCCACAGTTCAACCAGGTCACATTCACTCCCTGACTCAATGGGTGGTTTCAGATGGTTGTGGAGTCTGGCCGCCCCTGGAGCTGCTCCGGGGGTGGGGGCACCACTTCCAGCCCTGCATGGGAATGCAACAGATGGACCAGTGGTTCCCTGGGCGGTGGGCTGCCCATGCAGTGCTTCCCTCCCCCCTGCACCACAGAACTGCAAACACTTGCCCAATGTTCTAGGCTGGCATCTGCAACTCCATAATGCTGAATGAGTGAAGGGATGGCTAAGCGTGGAACTGTACCGTGAGTCTGCCCAGCAGATAGACAGCAGTTCCATGTTTGGCTGTTGCTTTGGGTTTGGCAAGCCTACTCCATGTGGCGCAGTCCAGGATGTTCCGGAGTGCCGCTGGTGAGGCTGCCCCGGAGCAGCCACAGCTTGCTCTGCTTTGAACATCTGGTCGACAGCTTTACATGAATTGGCCAAACCAGGGGTAAAGCAGGCAGAAGCAGAGCTGACGTCTATCTGTTTACACCCAATGTAAGAGCCTCATCCAGCTCCCATGAAAGTCAAAACTCCCTTTGGGGTAGATCCTCAGCCTGAGTTTGAGGAGGGGCATGTCAGAGAAGCCATGTTCAGAATGCTCTCAACTCACACACGTGTGAATGTGCATGACCATCTTTTTGGCCATATTCCCACAAGTAGAAGTGAATGGACAGTCTAAAGACATCCCTTGTCTTCTGGTTTCTAAAGTGGCCGCTGCTGTTGTATAGATGTGTTGCCTGCAACTGTAGAACAGCAGGTCATGTGCTCTGTTAGGGAGCAATTTTGTATTAGCCTGTACTCAATTATCAGGAGCTATTTGCTACAAGGCAAGTCAAAATTGCTCCACAGCAGAGTAGTTCACATGACCCACTGCTTTCCAGCAGGAGGGAGGTTCTAATGCGGTTCTCTTTCTCATTGTTTATGCACTGCTGGAGCATTTTGTCCAGGGCAGAGCAAACTGTAGGTATATCTTCTGCCATTAAAACCAACAAAGTTTCCCCATTGACTTTAATGGTAGAGAACTGCAGCCTGTATGTGCAAAAGGCACTTTTGTCCAAGTAAATGTACTGCGCTTCAGCAATGCTGGGGCACAGACCAGGAAGTCAACAAGACAGGGCTGTGCCAAATATATAGATGACAAAAGCAGGAGGGAAATAAGCACTGTGTCTTCGCTCCTTGACATGGGTCTTATAAATACTGTAAAGAAATATGTCTCCAGCTATAACAAATCGGCTTGACACTGTCCCATTAAAAGCAGAATCGCAATATGGGGAACTGTGGGGAAATTTCTGCCTTCTATTTTCTCGGTTCTACTGTAAACTATTCTCAAAATTCAAAGAGGTGCCAAGCTCTGACATGTCATTAGTGCCTCTAGCAAGACCTAATTTACATGCCATTACCCGACATGCAGAGTACCGCAATTTACTGTTCCATTCTAACCAAATCAAACCTGGGACTTCCTGACATATGGAGGTTTATGAGAGAGTGCAGATTGTGGATGTTATGGGACATCCCTTATGTATGAGCAAAGAATGCTGCAGTAATCGCCTCAAGATGCTGCATTGTGGTTGTTGTGAGAGGGAGAAATTTGGCCCATTCCTGCACAGACCTGGGAATCCTGAAGTCAACCTATACTGGAATTCAGCAAGCCAGGCAAGGTTACTTGGGCTAATGTTGACTTGCTAAATCCTTAATGTAACAAGCAGGATTTTCAGACTGTAGATACTGTCCCATTTTCTTAGCTAAAATGTTGTGGGGGCGGGCATACTGGATCAGTACTGAATTTTTTGAGGGACACAAAGGGTGTCTAGGGCATTGACCCGTCAAGCCCCCATGGAGGCTGTGCCTATGTCCAGGACCCCACCACATTCCAATAAACAATGAGAAAGAGTAACAACTTCTTTGATGTTATTCATATTTAATTTAATCAAAGCCCCCCAAGTTGGGTGTTCACCTGCCCATTTATTAGGTGTTCACCCCCACCAACCACGTGGCCTTCACCCACTGGACCCACAGCCCGTATTCATAGTGGGATCTTGGAGAATGTGGAGCCTGACATGTGAGCTAATGTGCGCCCTCGTGTCTGCGTCCCCTCCGGTTGCATGCAGTGCCTCTGCACATACAGGTCTGATGGCACCATAGAGTCATGGGCAGAAATCCTAGAGCGTCCAAGGAGCAATCACTTCCTGCCGCTCTCGCTCTCACTGGCACTGCCTGTGGGGGCTGCCTGAAAGCACATGGAATATACCAGTGGCTGCCCATTTATTAGGCTGGAGGACACATTAAACATGTGAGTGGGAGCTGCATGGACTGAACCCGGACTCCAGCGGGCTAACATCTCATTTGTTTTGGGGGCTACTCAGCTTTGGTGCCATTCACACTGCAGTTGCAAATAAAATCTCCCCCTAATGAACATGGCAAACAAAGTATTTCAAAGAAAAAGTGTAACGAGGGGAGTAGTACTCCTCATTTTCCAGGAGTACATACTTCTCTTCCTCCGCCTGAATAATGTTGGTTTAGAATTCCTGACGTGTGAATGATTCAGGAGTACAAGTGATTTAAGGCTTAATTACTTGGAAGTATCTCTTAATTGGAATGTATCCAGGCTTCATTACTGGCTTTTCACCTTTTTTTCTGAAGGGGAACAGAAGAGCCAAGAGCATCCTTCCCTCCTGCACTGTCCCCCAACCATCAAGTCTGCAGCAGACAAGACACATGAGGTGAAAACAAATGAGATGTTAGCCCGCTGGAGTCCGGGTTCAGTCCATGCAGCTCCCACTCACATGTTTGATGTGTCCTCCAGCCTAATAAATGGGCAGCCACTGGTATATTCCATGTGCTTTCAGGCAGTCCCTACAGGCAGTGCCAGTGAGAGCGAGAGCGGCAGGAAGTGATTGCTCCTTGGACGCTCTAGGATTTCTGCCCATGACTCTATGGTGCCATCAGACCTGTATGTGCAGAGGCACTGCATGCAACCTGAGGGGACGCAGACACGAGGGCGCACATCAGCTCACATGTCAGGCTCCACATTCTCCAAGATCCCACTATGAATAGGGGCTGTGGGTCCGGTGGGTGAAGGCCACGTGGTTGGTGGGGGTGAACGCCTAATAAATGGGCAGGTGAACACCCAACTTGTGGGGGCTATTGTGGGCTATTGTCTCACTTGATAAAACCCATAGTTGTGGAAAGCACAGCATCCCATCAGGGGCTGGGTGGCAGCTATAGTTGCATCACTGAGGAGTGAGGGAGGGCAGTAAAAGATCCCAGTTGCTCTCAGATTGGGGAGATAAGGGGAAATACAGGAGCTTTTCTGCTCCTACTCCTTTTATTCCATGAGCCCCACTCCACTTTCCCATGTACAACAGAGAAATACGCACAGCTCTCAATTTCTAGCGTGCAGTTCTGCTGGTCCAGAGGGTATCGCCTTAGATCCATCATGCAAGCAGCCGTGGTGGTGATTCTGAAAGGGAGAGGGGGAAAAAAAATTAAAGGAAGACATGAAAGGCAGGCAGCATGAGGGGCCACTGTTTCCATGGTAACCAGGGAGCGAGGACATGGGGAGGGGGGCTGAGTGCCTCTCACCCTCAACTGCAGGGCTTAAATCTTTTTGTGACTCACTGCAGCCAG
Source organism: Sphenodon punctatus (assembly GCA_003113815.1). Classification (NCBI taxonomy): domain Eukaryota; kingdom Metazoa; phylum Chordata; class Lepidosauria; order Sphenodontia; family Sphenodontidae; genus Sphenodon; species Sphenodon punctatus. The sequence continues at coordinate 3,368,015 of QEPC01014973.1, forward strand.
GCTCTATCTTTATTAAACTGTGTATGTGTGTTGGGGAGAGGAGGGGTTGCGTTCCATTCTGTCTATATGAGACAGAGAAAGACAGGGAGAAACTGAGGGAGTGGGCAGGGCCCTAGGAATAAGAGAGGAAGATAGACATTTCTGTTTGTGAAGGCGGCGTGTGTGTGTGTGTGTGCAGACTGAGACAACACTCCTCTAGAAAAGAGAAAATGCATGTACTTTACACTGTGTGTATGCGTATTGGATAATAATATCTGTCTATCACCGCACATGCCTCTCTATGCTGTCTACTGTTCAATCTGATTATTATCCTAACCCTGCTAGATTAAGTCACTCTTTGTGACTTGAAAAATCCCATTATGCTAACACCTCTGGTGCAGCTTAAATTGATTGGAATTCAGGACTGATGGTAGTTCTGTGTCCCCTTTTAGGTACACATACATACACACACACACACACCTCCCTCTATTATGGACTATTGATGTGAGGGGTGTGAACATGTGGGTGCTAAACTAAATGGGGTTTACTTTGTATACTGTGTTATGTGGGTGTTTGTGTGCATGTGTGAGCTTATGTATGAATGTCGGGAAATGTGTTTGTGTTTGTGTGAAAGAGGCAAAGGAAGAGGATATTAATGAATGAGGGGCTGGTGTGTATTTTGTGAATGGGCATGTTATGCAATTGGGTAGCAGGGGTTGGGGTGAACAGAAGAAATCAGCAGGTTGCATGCATAACCTGTTTGAGTAGAACATTAGAGTCACCATCTTGTTTCTTCCCTCAAATATACTCCAAATGTCACCTCAAATGTCACCCAGCCCTTTATTTTATCTAGTCTCCTGTTTGTGCAGTGTGCTCTTGTGCATGTGTGTGCACACGTGTGTGTGCAGTGGAGGCAAGGAGAAGGCCCATCCCCACTCTTTTCAATGAACCATCCGTAAGGCATTAATCAAGCAACACATTTTCTATGATGCAGGCATAACCAGTGAACTGTTAACGGGAAAGCTTTGTTATCCTCTGAGCCCTGTGGCCTGGGAAATGGGAAGAGAGAAAAGCAGAAAAAACCAGACTAAGATCAAGCAAAATAATCAATGGGGAAAGAAAGGAAAGATGGAGAATTAGAAAGAGGGGGGATAGATAGGGAAAAAGGAGAGATGGGGAAGAGTGAGATAGAAAGGATTCAAGAGCCAGAGATGCACACATAGGGAGCGTGCTTCAATGAGCAGCTGTCTCTTTAAGAAATCTTGCGTGCTAAATTTATCTCTCTGCTGTCTGTGAAGACTGTTTGTAGGAGATGAAGCCTTGAGGAGAGCCTTTGCCACTGCCTGCCATGCTATAAATAGATCTGGAGAGATGGAGGAAATTTATATATATATCCTCACTGGGTCTAGAGGACCACAACATTGCAACTGCCTTTTGCCAGAGGTGGGGGGAGAGAAAAGGGGGGCTAGATGGGAAAGGAATTTTTAACCCTTGCATGGGAAAGCAGGGAGATGAGGCCCCTCAAAAAGGACTTTAGTTTGGATGTCGTTTTTGTTTATCTCTTTGGCAGCATTCAAGCTTGCTACCCCAAGTCAGACATTAAATGCCCATTTTGCTCTATCCCTTCTGAACACCCACCCAGAGATCAGAAGGCAGCACAGAGGAGCAGCAAGGGGGCATCTTCACGAGAGATTTGCAGTGGCCTGTCCAGGCATGCACAGAGACCAAGGCATTGCCAATTTGTGTGACTCATCCTCTGTGCCGCACACAGCATATACTGTATATATTATACAGCACCCGTGGGAAACAGCATCTCCAAATGCATTCTCTTCTTTTCCCCTAAAGTGTGAGATGCAAAAATATATTAAATGGAAAATTTTCCACCCCATTTGCAAGATACCGTGGGCTCAAACCTCCCTGCAGTGTCCAACCCAAGATCACTGCCACCTCGTGCGGCAACTTTGCCGAGAGAAGGACAGTTGTGGGGAGCCTTACCCTGGTTTTCAAGTGACCCTCTGGTCTTGCAGCAGGGCTCTGCCATCACCTGCAGTCAGAGCCGATTTATGACACTAAGCAAGACGCCGCGCAAGGAGAATGTCAAGCTCCAGAGGCCAAACTCAGCTTGGCATAAATCTGCAGCTGCTCCACTGAATGCAATGGGCTTACTGCACATTTACACCCATGTGTGACAAAGGACATGGATTCAGTACTCACAGCAAATAAAGGCTTTGCATTTCACACCTTGGGAGAGATCTTAAAGCTGGTAAAGATTTTATTAGAGTCACAGAAAGATGTAAATTGGCCATTCCCCACCAAATAAAACTGCAAGTCTCCCCCTGTCCTCCAACTCCTCTAGAAAAACAACAATGGATGTCATTCTCATGGGTTATGGAGACTTGATTCTCATCTTCTGCCTCTTCTTCCCTTTCCCATGTTGTGCCATGACCTGAGGCACCTTGGACTCAGGATTCTGTCTGACAGTTGGTTTTGCCAGCCTGCTCTTCTCTAGATTGCTCCTGTGCTGGGCTCCTCTCTGTCTAAGCGACCTGGATTCCACAGGCCTAGTCTTACCACTCCCCTGTAGGGCAGCCAGTGATGGGACACTAAGTCAGTTCAAGTAAGCGTTCACGCTAGATACCTCCAAGCAGGGCTGAGCAAAATATTCAAAGACCCAAACAGTCACCCAGGAACAACGCAAAGGTTTTTGCCACTGTAGACAGCCCAGCCCCCATCTTGTCATGGAGCTTACTGGAGGTGGGGGCGGCTGCAGATTTTGCTGCCCCCTTCAACTTGCTGCCTGTGCTGCTTCTATGGTAGCATTAGTCCTGCAGTCATCAAGTATTTTCTTTTTTACCAAGGCAAATTCAGATTCTAAGCTCACATCCTATGTGCAAACTGTAATGTTTGAAAGGGTTGCTTTCAGAACTGTTTATTAATTTGACACTTACTCAGCAATTTGATATTCAGCACTGACAATTCATTACAACAGAAACCTACAACCCTGGCCACCTTGAGGAACACCTAAAATATTGAAAACTGTGGGAGTCTCTCCCCAGCTGGGGCTAAGGTTGCTGCTGAGGTGTGTGGTGTGATGTGATGTAAGTCCACTCCTATATAAGCCAGTTTTGATCTGCCACACCTGAAGGGAACAAAACACTGCTTACCGTAAATAAAAGCACATGGCGAGCACGTGGCATGTATTGGTAGGCCCAACAGAGATTTTCATCCTGCCATTTTTACCATCAATGTCTCCATGATGAGGGAGACATTTTGGAAACTTCTCCCATTTTGTTCCATAAATGTGAGACACAACAACGTATGAGTACAGAAGTCTGGATTGTCTAGGTTTATGGGGGCAGGACTCTCAGGTCTCACTCGTATTGGAAATTCTTTAATTTGATATTACATATCTGCCAATTCAACATTTATTAATTTGATAATTCTGTAACTTGAGATTGGTTGAGTGTTGTCACATGGTGCTTGTTATGGTATGTTACTTGATTGGATGACTGATTTTACCACATTCCAAAATTCACACATAAAATAGCAAATACCAAATACCGAGCTTATCCAACTAAGCAGAGTCCAAGTGTGTGCAAATATTTGCATTTGGTTAAATGGAACTTGAAGATTTGCTAATGGAAATGCCTTAGGCCAGCTTTTGAAGCCCTCATGGGGGCCAGAGAGAGGCCTGCATAGTGAGAGAGCTATGCCTATGGTTGTGCAGAGGGTCAAGTATTTGTGTTTGTGCTTTTAGTATTTGTTTCTATTTGTATTTGTGCCTTTGCCTGTGTTCACTGCATTTTCCCCATTGTCGTCAATGTGGAAAATACAATGAACACAGGATCCTGAGTATGGGTTATTTTGGCACAGAAGTGCAAACAGGCCTATAAGAAAAGGAAATGTGGTTAAAACTGCTGCTAAATCGGCTACCAATTTTAAAACAATGGTTTGGGGGAGGGTGGAGAATACAGCCGGGTTGGTGGGGAGGTTGGGATGGGGCATGTATCTGGTTTAGAAAGGGTTGCTGGTTTGGGGAAAAGAGAATGGAACATGAGACTAGGTTCAGGGGAGGTTGCTGGCTTGGGGAGGAGGAATGAGACATGTGGCTGGCTCAGGGGTGTCTCTACTGGGCTGAGGCTGGCTGGAGACTGCAGTTCTCAGACAGCAGTGGCCCCTACATGCGGGGAGGGCTCACTACAGACTCCCCAAGCAGGTGGCTAAGCTGAGAACCAGAGAGCATCCCAGCTCTGACCTGAATATTTATTTATTTATTTATTTCCATTTTTATCCCACTCTATCCCCTGAGGCTCAGGGTGGTTCACATCATTAAAAAAAATATAAAATACAAAATAAAACCCATAAATACTAATAATAGACACGTACCCCCCTCCCCACCCCCTGTGGATCTACCCATGCCTGTTAAATGCCTGGCCGACTATGTGGTGAAGTTTTGGGAGGCATGTTTGAGACCTCAGATACCATGCTTGACAGGAAATTTGGGGTTTACTTGGAACTTGAATATACAACCCTAGTATCTGTGTTTTAGATATGGGCCCCCAAAAGGTCTATTTGTATCTTATTGAAACCCGAATGCACAGTTACGCCACATTCATCCATCAACATTGCCGACAGCTTAGCTTTGCATTCCATTGTGTCTGTTCTATGCTGGGGAGGTTGAATGGCTGAGACAGACAATGGGTGTTAACAATTGTGACGGTGGCCCACTGAGGCTTGCTTTGGCCCATGAGCCAGTAGCACATTTGTTGGCGGATCATCAGATGTTGTCCAAGGATTGCTTCTGGGTGTGTTGGAATCTAGCACAGGCTGTGATCCTGGAAGTCTCTGGGATCACAGTCCGGCCGAGCTGTCAGCATGCCCAGGCAATAGCCCACCTGACCTGGCCTAAATGGGCGATCATGTGTGTTATCCGCGGTTCCAGGCCTGGTATGGAGGGTCACTAAGACTGGCCACCATGGTGGCCGTCATTGGCCACCATGACTGCCCATTATGGGGAGGCAGGGCTCTGGGTGCAGTGCAGGGGGCTGTGCATCTCCTTGTCCTCCCTGGCAGCCTGTCCACCAGCACATTTGTTGTCTCTGGACCATGTTGCTAGCGTGTTCTCAACTGGGTCAGGTTGTGATGGTGGCACTCTGCCATCACATCTATTAACACCCATTGTAGCACTGAATAAGAACTAAGGCCATCTTCTGACTTTTCAGTAGCCTATATCAAATCAGTGGGTGGGACTCATTCTAGCAAGTATCACATCAAACGAAGTGGGCACTTAATCACGCTGGCTTCCATTTCTTTGCAGAAAGACCAAAGGTGAGAGGTTGGTCCAGAAGAAAGAATTAATGGATGAATACATGGATATATAGATAGATTAAAGATATACTGTATTAGGTATGCCTTAAGGACTACTGAATGATTGACCCTTTCCTAAGAAGGCGGAAAGGGAAGAATATAGAGGGAGTGGCGAAATGAGAAGTAGAGGCAAATGATACATCAGGGCTGTCTAAGGCCACTTTTACACTGATGCCACCCACCCACAAACACCCGGAAACACCCATCAGATGGATGGGAGAACGTCCGTGTAAATGTCCACGGGTGGGTGGGGGCGCGTGCCTTACCCACCCACCAACACCCATGGAGCAGCCGGGAGAGAGCCGGCACCCTCCGTTGGTGGAGGTGGGTGGAGATGGGTGTTCAACACCCGAGCGTCCATGTAAAAGCCGAAACACTCACACCCACGCGGAACGGACCGGCGGAGCCCTACTATGCCAGAGCCATGGGGCACGCATGCACCGCCACGCAGACATGCCCACAGGGTTGGGTAACTCCGGACATCCAGCCCAGAGCCCATAAAGGAGGGAGGAACCATGGCACAAGCGCGCGGGCTCCTACGATGGCGTCTAGGAAGGCCCACGAGAAGGCAACCAAAGCCAACACTGCCCCATGCAGAGGAAGGGGCCGGGTGAGTACGGAGACCGTGGGGCACCCGGGGTGGGTGGGAAATCCCCAGCAAGGCGGTGCAGGGGGGGAGCGCCCCAGGCAGAAGGTACAAAGGGGGGGACAACAGACCACCAGCAGTGGGGGGCAGTGGGGGGGTGAACGGGTGAGGAAACGTGCCAGGAAGTAACATGGCACATGTGTCCTGGCAAAGGGCAGAGGGGTCGCACCAACGCCCCCACTGGCTGATGACCCCCAGACCAGCACCTCCCAAGGGCACGGCCCAAGGAGCAGCAGCAAGAGCAAGGTGAGCACGAGGGTATCTGCCCCCCCCCTGGAGGGGAGGTCCACGCCCTGGGCCCGACCACTGAACCTGGGAACACAGGAGTGGGGGGCAGCAGCATAACCCATTCCCCCATTCCCCGCAGGACAGCTCCCAGACAACGGAGCACCACACCTCCGGGACAACACCCGAGGAGGGCCTCCCAGATAGTCAGGTGAGCAAAAAGGAACCCCAGGGGGAAGAGGGGGGGCAGGCCCCACGGGTGGGCGGAGGGGACCAGCAGGAGCCATAGTAACCCCTACTGCACTACCCCCAACAGGACACGACCACCACCATGGCGTCCACATCCACAGGGTGGGCCCCATGCCGCCAAGCTGGTCGGCCCCCCACATGCGGGTCCCAAAAGGGGGAGCCCTGGTCCAAGCAGGAGGTCAGGGACTTCATATGCGTATGGGGGTCCGAAAGGGTCCAGCACGACCTGGTGCGAAGCTACAAGATCAGACAGGTCTATGAAGCCACTGCCCAGGAGATGCAGTGGCAGGGGTACAATAGGGATGTAACTAGGGATGGGTAAACAGAACAGAGTTCAGAAATTCGGTTTGGTTTGGTTTGAAATTCGAATTCGGAGATTTGGCTCGGTTCGGTTTGAAATTCGAGTTCAGTTCGGAAGTTCAGTTTGGTCGACCGAACAGACCAAGTTCGATCGAATTCCAAACTTCCAAACCAAATTTGACCATTCAAAACCAATTTTTTTGGTGTGTGTTGTTACTAGGGATGGGCGAACAGAACGGAGTTTGGAAATTTGATTCGGTTCCGTTCCGTTTGAAATTCGAGTTCAGTTCGGAAGTTCGGTTCGGTCAACTGAACAGACCGAGTTCGGTCCGAACTCCGAACTTCCGAACCGCGTTCACCCATCCCTAGATGTAACCCAATGCATGCAGCAGGCGAAGGACTTGAGGTCTGAATATAAACATATCAGGGACAATAATCTCAAGTCCGGCCAGGCCATGCGCACAGCCGAGTTCCAGGAGGAGCTGGACAAGTTTCTCTGCATGGACGGGGACATTGTGGCCTCCCGCACACACGGCAGTGCGTTCACCAGGGGCAGGGGCAGGCCCACCATGCAGCCCCCCCTGACAGACCCCACAGAGCAAGGGGAGGAGGGTGCCCCTGGTGAGACCAGCCACGAAGCGGGATGGGACAGCCCCATCCTACAGGGGGAGAAGGCGCCCCAGGGATCTGAGTGCCGAATCACCACACTCCGCGTGCACCCACAAGTCCCACAGGCCATCCGGCCACAGGGACAGGGGGTGCGCGCAGAGCCAGTGGAACGGCCCATAGGAGGTGGAGGAACAGGAACCAGGTATGATCACCCCAGAAGGACTGGGGGGGAATGGGGGGGACCAGCCCAGACAGAGCCACTGCGGCTGGGGCCGGCAAACAGTAATGGTACCCCCTCCCATTGCAGTTCAAGCCAGCCTGGAGGTTCATGAGGTGGAGGTCGTGGAGGAGGAGGAGGAGGAGGAGGAGGAGGGCCAGGCAGCGCCCGCACCACCAGGTGGGCCGCCCTCCATGGCAGGGCGGGGGTGGAGGGGGGCGGAGGTACAGGTGGAGGCCACCCGGGGGGAGCAACCACAAGCAGCAGGGCCCAACAGGGGCGGGGTGGTGGGGGCAGGTGGGAGAGGCTGGTGGACCCACAGCGGCCCCCACGGAACACATGATGGACATGGGCCCCACCTGGAGCAATCTGTGGCTGGGGGGCGATCCCACAAGAGGGAAGGGCAGGGGGGTCCCAAAGGGAAGGGCAGAGGGGAGCTGCCACCCCACCAGGCACCCCAGGACATGTGTTAGCGGGCAGTGGATCACACTGGCCAGTAGGACTAACGTTCTGTCCAACCTCCCGTTCACAGATGAGGCGCCCGCTTGCACGAGGGGAGCAGTTGCTGGCAGTGTGGAATGGAACCGGGAGATGTGGGTCAGGAACCGGTGCCGGAGGGACGACCTCGGCAGGGAGCTGCTGGTGGAATCGCAACGCTTAGCCGAGGTGCACTCCTGCAAACTCTCGATCACCAGGGAGCTCATCAGAGGGGAGGAGGACAGGGACCGGGAGATCCTGGCTGCCATGATGGCCCAGTCCCGCACCGAGCACCTCTGGGACAGGCACCAGGCTGACGCCCTCCAAGGCGAGCAGCGGCGCACCTGTGACAGGCTGGAGGGTCAGGCCGCATGGCTCATAGACCTCATGGGTGAGGCCATGTAGGCCCTGCGGCATGACCCCCAGCGCAACAGGCCACGCCATGCCGCGGAAGGAGGGCCGGCAGCCGACCAACACCATGGCGACTTCCCATTGGTGTTGGTGCCCTCCACACACACCTCGGTAACCCGTGATTCCCCCAGAAGCAACCCTATCCAGCCCTGGTCCACGGGGTCCCTCTCCCCCACATGGGGCAGCCAGACCCGCTTGCGGGGCCGCCCGTCCAACCCACACACCCCGTGGATCCGCCCCCACTGCCACCTGACCCCTCCACCAGGAGGCGATGCCCCCACCCCAAGACCATATACCCCAGGTCGAGCAACCACCCATGGTGGCCGCTCCACCCCCACAGGTAAGGCCACAGCACCCCGGGCCCCCGGGGGTTGTGGGGTGCAACACTGGGGGGGCATTGGGAATCTGGGGAACTGTGCGAGGCAGGACCCCTGTAGGGAACACATTGTGGAACCCACGCTGAGCGCAAGCGGTACACAGGATGGGGACCGACAGCCATTGCACCATTGCACGGTGCCACGATACATGACTGGGCAGGTGCTGTCATACCATGGGTGGCCCGTCCCTGGGGGGCACCTTCAGGGAGTGCCGTACGGCACATGTCATGCTCGTGTGGGGAGTAGGGGCCTCCTGGACCCCTATGGGGCACCCAAGTGGCCGTGCACCGACAAGGGACAGAGGTCAGTGCACACGGTGATCCCTTAACCCATTCTTGCTCCTCCAAGCAGGGACCAACAGCAGAGGCTGGTGTGGAGTGGCCAGTGGTTGCCAGGGAGGCTGGACCATCAGCCCGGGGAGCCCTGCAGTCAGCTGCGGCCAGGATACACTGACCAGTGAGCCCCAGTGGTGCGGCCAAGAGGGGGAGAGGCCACCCAAGATGTTGACCCCCGCCCCCTTCCATTGTACATGTCCCCTCTAATAAAGGTGTTGTACTTATACCTTGCTGTCACTTCCTCTCTCTGGGGACATGGGGGGTGGGGAGGTTGTGCGGCATGCAGGGGGGCACCGGCAGGTTGGGGGCCCTGTGCACTCCCCGGCCAGCTGGCGGGGCCGGAGGTTAGACCAGCGATGCCTCATGCAGTTGTGGTGGCCGGAACAGGTGTGCACTCGACCCACTCACACGAACCGGCTTGTGTTGGCTGGAGGGCATGTGCGGGGCCAGCGCAACCTGCGACCAACAGCGAGAGGAGGGTGCTTGCCACCGGGCAATCCACGGGACCTGTTCCCTGGACCCAGTAGGCCACACATGGAATGGAGGGCCAGATGCAGGTAACCGGTAGGGCCCAGCAGTTTGGAAGGGGGTCCCAGGCCTACAGACATGGGTGTGGGTCCAGTACTGGGCAGAAGTCGGCTTCCCGGGCAGCAATGCGGTGGCAGATGCCATCCCTGTTTCCCTCAGAGCTGCGCGGGGCTGCCCCTCCCTGGGCACGTTGGTACGGGGGCACTGGCCCAGCCCAGGGCACCGGTGCAGGGACACCGTGGAGCCCAGCAGGGCACGGCATCAGACAGACACCCGCCTTGCCCATCGCACGAGCGCTGCCCTCCTGAGGTTTGCTGCCCTCCACTGCTGTACCCCCAGGAGGGCGGACCGGCGACCCTGCAGGCGGAGCATGGTAATCTGCCACAGCAGCATGCGCAGCTGCAGGAGGCCCATGCCCAGGATGTGCAGCAGCATGGCCCTGGGCAGTGGGTCATCATCCCTGGCAGCATAGTTCTGCTGTTTCCCACTCCCTGACACACACCGCTGGCACGTGCCGTGAGCGTGGTGCACTCCGCTGTCCGGCCTGTGCCCACGGCCCACTCTCCCCTGGTGTCACAGGAGCTCCTCCGTGTGCACCCAGCCTGGGATCGCCGTTCTCTGTGTGCTGCACGGTCCCGTGCTATAGTCCCACCGCCCCACACCCAACTGGCCGCAGCATGTCCCTTATGTACTGTGTAGGCCGGTGGGAGGCGGGCAGCGGTTGGTGCTGCGCAGGGGGTGTGCTGGGGCAGCAAGCGGGTGCCAGGTCCGGCTGCACATCCCCACAAGCAGGCTGGCCACATGGCCGCCGTGGGAAATGGGACCGCACGCACCCCTGAGTACCCCTGCCTCCACAACCACACAGGCATCCCCCCAGCCTGGGTTCGCCTTTGCAAGCTGCAGCAGTGCACACTGTGGATGCAGTGCCTGGCTCGGTTCCACACCCTGGCACAGTGCCTGGCCGTGACCCCCTTTCATATCTTGGCAGCTGTGCAGCATCCCTGCTGTCTTGTGTGTGGGTTGCGGCGCCCTGTCCACAGCGGGCCTGTCTATCTCTGGTATGCAAGGCCATCTGTGAGCGAGGGTATCCGCTCGGTGTGTGCATGTCCCAGTTGTGGCATCCCTCCTTCCTCTGCCTGTTGCTTCCCCGGAGCGAGCTCCACTGCTGCCACGGCTGGCCCTCAGCCGGAGATGTCGGGGACGGGTGGTCTCCCTGTGCGGACATGTTGTTGGGGGCTCTTTGGCTGAGCCCCAACGTGCAGCTGTTGGTGGGCGACCCCCTGTCGGCGGGGGATGGCTTCCGGCTCCTGTCGTGGTAGATGTGGACGATGGGTCACCAGGTCGGGGCCCTGGCGTGCCGGGCCCATTCCCTCGAACTTGCCTTCAACTCCCTGTGCCAGCCTCCTTGGGGGCACCCACCCAACATTGTGGTGCCGTGGACCGCTTCAGAGGTAACGGTGGCTCGCCTGCTGATGGAGCTACCCAGGTACGGTCTCACCTTGCTGTCTGGGGGCCCCCCTGTTGCTGCCCTGTACGCCGGCATGCATCCCACATTCACCCTCTGACGTGGGGGCCCTCCTGTGGGACCTGGGCTTGCTGGCTCCCGAGGTTGGTGACCCTGCTCCAGACCAGGGACCCCACTGATGCGGAGTAGGGCTGTAGCGGAATATCGCAGCGGTAGCTATTTCCGGCGGAAACAGTGTTTCCACAATTAGTGGAACGGCATGGCAGAGGCTTTCATTCCGCTAGTTTCATTCCACGGTTCCGCAGTTCTGCTTATTTATTTCCGCTATTTAGTGGAATCATGGAAACATGACATTTTCGCTACTTCCGCAATTCCGCCAGCGCCACAAAATAGCAGAATAGCGGTTTTCTGCAATTTCCGCAATTTTTCTGCAATTTTTCCGCAATTCCACGATTTGCAGAATTCCGGCAGAATTAGCGGAATGTCTGCAGAAAAGTCGCGGTGTGGCACGGGCAATTCCGAAATGGCAGAACGGAATCGCGGCGCAGTAACAGCTGCTGCCGCATCAGCCCTACTGCAGAGCTCGCTGTCCTTTGATAGGTGAGGGACCTTCCAGCTGTAGGGGCTGCGGCTGCAGATCCGCTCCTTCCGCGCTACCTGGTGGATGCTCATATGCGCGCCTGAGGCTTCTGAAGGGGCCTGTTCATCTGGGAGGCTCTGGCTCTAGGGTCGCCTCCCCGGGAGTGCTCACCGGACTGTCCATGAGCAGCCCCTCGCTGCCACCCGCTCGCTGCCAACCTGGTGCTCGGGACGGTGCATAGGCGCCCCCCCTGTGCCTCCAAGCGGGCTGTGTGCTGCCTTTTGCTTCGCTGCTGGCTGCTGGCTCGAGTCCATGGACCCGATTACTCCTTCTGTGTGACCGCTGCCCTTTCCCACTGGGGCTGTCTGGGTGTCCTCATCCACCCTGCGCGGGCGCTCCTGTGCCCTCCTCTTGTGCCTCTTGTGCCCAGCCGTGGGTGCCCCAGCGCCCCCCTGCTCTGCCTCTCTGTGCTTGGGGGCCCGCTTTCCCTGGGCTTCAATAAAATTCTGTTCTGTGTTCTGGCCTGCCTTGCCTCTGTTGCTGCTGTGGTGTCTGGTTGCCCCTTCCCCTGTGGCAGCCCTCCTGCCCCCATCTGTGTGGTTGTGTGCGGGGGGCTGCTTGGTGTATACTTGGGGGCTCCAAGCCTGTGGAGTGGGCACTGGCTGTGAGGTGTGTGTTCCCCTGGCTGCTTCCCTGCTGGGTGCTGCTGCGTGGGGTCACTCGAGGGGTGGTATTGGTGGTGGGCGGTCAGCCAAGCACCCCCAGGCCTTGCCTGTGTGTTGGTGTGGCCCTTCCCCTCCCCTCTGCTCCCCTCAGCTATCGCCCTCTGTTGGTGCAGGCCGTCTGTGGTAGTGGCGATGGATGGGTGGTGGCACCATGCGCACTGGGCGGCTGAGCGTGAGTAGGGGTTGATGTGGACCTAGCCTGTGGCCCGACCCATCCCCCTTTGTGCAGGGGCCAGGGTGCTCCTTGAGGGGGGGCTGTCAGCATGTGGGGTGGACCCCTGGTGGTGTCGCTGACCCCGGCCCTCCCAGGGCCCATTGGAGCGGGTGTTCCTCATGGCCCTGTCCTTTCTCTCCTGCAGCTACTGTTGTCGTACTGCTAGTGATCTTGCGCCTGGGCGCGATGGTGCAGTAGCTGGAGCGGGCGGCGTGGGACATGCGGGCGGCAGGGTGGCTGTTCGATGGCATCCGAGAGTGTACTGCCCTTTTGCTGGGCCCTGTGCCTGTGTCCCTCCGTGGGGGTTTCTGTTCTTTCCTGTGTGCTCGGGGCCAGCTCTGATGGCTGTCTCCTCTCCCTCTGTCCCATACAGTGCAGGCAATGATCGCGGAGCAGACCCGGGAGCAGGGGGAGTTGTTGGAGCTTCTCCTGCATGTCCTGGACTGGCTGCACCAGCTGGACCGCGCGCAGGCCGAGCGCTGGCGCCAGGCGTGAGGTCGGTGGCCCTATTGACTGGGGTTTGGTCTCGGGCCTGCCTCTGCTGGCACTGTCCCCCCCCCTTCTGTTCCCCCGTCGCCCTCCCTGCCCTGTGGTCATTGCCCCATGTTGCTGATTCCTCATGTTAATAAAGGCTTGTGTGTTCCTTTCCTGGTGTGTCTGTGTTGTACTTTTCTGTGACCTCTCCCCTTGTGCAGGTGCCTCTATGGGGTGTGGGGGGGTGTTGTCTGTGTTGTCCGGGTGCCTTCCCCCCTCCTTTCCCCCCCGGGCGGTGTGCCCATCCCTGTGTGTTTCTGCTGCCTGCAGTGCATGTGCGGCTCTGCTCTGTGTGTATGTAGGGGGGGGGGCTGGTGCCGGGTGATCTGTGCTCTGTGCTGGGGCTGCATGGAGCTGGCTCCTTTGTAGCGGCTGTCATCCCATCTCCCTCCCACCCCGCCCACGTGGGTCCTGGTGACTGGGAGGCGGGGCCGCGTTGCGTGGCTTCGTTTGCCCTCAGTCGGCCATGTTGTGCTGTTGCTGTGCCGGGCGGGGCGTCTCCGCCGTTCCCGGTCCTGGCCATCCGTGTACTTGCACGGGTGTTTGCCGGGTGTTCCTCGGGATGGGTGTTTGGGTGCTGGGTGTTTGCCGGCCCCTCCCCTTTCCTTTCTGCCACTCCCCATGGCGCTGTCTGTGTAAATGTCTCCCTGCTCGGCGGAGCCAGGTGTGCTCACCCACCCATCCACACCCATCTCCACCCGTTGGCGCTGCTGTGCCGTCCATATAAAAAAGGCCTAACTGGTGGTTGAGGCTGGATCTAGATCACAGTAGTGTTGCGAGAGGTGCAGAATGCACCCCAAAAAGGACAGCCCCCCCCACCATGGTTGGAAAGGACATGAGGGACATGAGTCATCGGACATCGGAAAAGTCGGAGCGAATCCATGGTTGAGCAACAAGGTAGCCTAAGGGAAAGGTTCTTTCATGCAAAAACCAGCCAGCCCTTGGAAAAGATGATGGAGGAGGCTCTGCTCTGAGTAAATGTTGGGGCAGTTAAACTAGGGCTTTCTTCCTGTTTAAAAAAATCACTGGTGAATGGAATCTAGATTAGCAACGACTCCAAAAGCATGGACAATTAGAAGCACCCAACGTTTTCCACACACGTTAGCACCCCCTCACCTGATCAGTGGGAATTGCCTGCCAGCACCAGACTCTCCTCATGATTCTCTTCCGTCCCCAGACTGATTAGAAATCTCCCCCTGTTTATGCCCTGATGTGTCCTTTGTCTCCATGGCCCCAGTTTGTTTACCCTTTGCCTCTTCCCTTTTGTGTAACTAGACACACTGGCACCTCTTTCCCACACCTATTGGCATTCTTGGCCCCTCTGCCACTGTGGGCATGTTCCTTTTCTCAGACCTAAACCCACCCAGGAAATCTCTCATATCTTCCCATCTCACCTATTGTAGTATACTTAAGCTGATCCCAAATCTTTTGTCCCAAAACCTATAACCACTCCTGGCTCCCTCTGAAACTGAGAAAACTTTGGAATTAAACATGTGCAGGTCTTTCCGTGCATGTCTGGATCTTAAGGGGTCTCCCAGACTTTGGTCTGTCCCTCCCCTGCATCCCTGAACTTCGCTGGATCCGTGGGGTTGCCTGTCCCCTCTGCAATAGGCAAAGAGAGGCAGCCACTGGTCCTGGTTTCCCGTCTTCAACCTCCTTTCACTTCTAGCCTTATCTCTCCCTCTTTCTCTCTCTTTCTCTTCCCATATTACTTTCATTGTTGCCGCACCCCCCAATGAGACACAGAGACCAAATACTGGATTAAATCTGGCCGCACTCTTTATTCAACCAATTCAAAGATGGTGGGTGATTGCACAAGCAATATGGGTCCAGTATGCTCAGCTAATTGAGTCTTATAAACGCGGTACTGGCCGGGATGTGCCTTCCCGTGCCAGTTCCAACACAAACAAGGCTCCCCTTGGACAGCACCCTGGCTCTGGTCGAAAGGGGGAGTGTCCCAACTGTGGGCTTGAGTAAGGAGGTGAATACCCGCGAAGTCAGCAGACCGTGCAGGTACTTACTGACCAAACTGCAGTACCCCTCCCAGGGGAATAACCCCAGTGCGTGCTGCCTGCGCCTGGCACTGGGTGTCACCTCCCCATCTCTTAAGGAGATGCCTCGTTTCATCAATTTCTATCCTATTTAACCTACTAAACCATACTGGACCTCCGCTGAGTGCGACAACATTACCCACCAGTACGATTAATTCTGTCATTCCAATTCCTCAAATTCGTACATCTCTCTGTACGTCTATTGTCAAATTAGTCTGTCTGAGTATCATTTCTGGATCAATATTTATTATAATTAGTTTATAGCCAATTATCAATCATCAATCAAACCTATTTAGTCTACTCTGCACTGTTGAAGGGGCAAAACAAACGACCCTTAAAATAGGCTAGTCGTTAACATTCCCCTTCGGCTCCCTAAGGGCAACCGGTAACTACCACAGAGCTAGAGGTGAGGTGGGTGGGGTTGCTTTGCTTCTCTCCCCACTCGATCTGCTGTTCATGTGGCCAGAACAGCTCTGCCCTTCCTAAAGAGGGCGGAGATTGTTCAACTTCTGAGCACGGCGTCCCTTCGCGCTCGCTCTCTTGGTTGCCCGGCATCCACCTCCCTGGTCGGAGCGCTCCAATGCGCTCCGCCGGAGTCTACATTGAAGTTCAGTCTCCTCCCCTCTCATGGAGGGGGCTGGACAATTACCCCGTTGCCGCCATTGTGGCGGCAAAGGGGACTTTTCCCAGCCGCCACTTGTGTTTCCCTCTGAAAACCGCCAGCCAGACCGGAAACTCTGTTAGCCAATTGTGTGGGGTTTTTTTTTATACCTCCCATTCCTGTTAAATAAATACTCCTTTTTATTAAGCATTTTGGCTCCCTCTTTTCCCTTTTACTATTCTTTTGGGGAGGGTACATAACCTGACTGTAACATGCATCTGATCTCAGACTGATCCGGGAGGCACGCGGGGACCCCTAGTCCAACCAATTCGGCTAATTCCCCTAAATTTAAGAGTCAGGTGGGTATTGGGGCACCAACCCCCCACTATTCACGAGTGGGAGTGGGGTCTCCTGTTAACAGTAGAGCTCCATCCAGCCCGTGACCTTAAAATCTGATTTGATTAAATATTGGTATTTTCAAAAAAATTAAGTATAAACTTCCAGAATGAAGTCATACAATAACAGCTCCAAATTATGCATGTTTAACATGCACAGTTTTATTGGTAAGTTTGAACAGGGTTTGACTACCTCCTGCACTATAGGAGTAATGTAAAATGGTAGCACTATGAGAGATTTTTGTGCAATCCAGCCCATCAGCAAATTGCTGTGCAGTGGTGGCCAAGAGAATGAACATCCCTATAAGAACAACAGGCAATTCAGAAAAAGATTGAGGGAAATAAGACAAGAAAAGCGAGATCAAGAGATGAAATGAGGGGAAGGAGATGGGAGAGTGATAGCGGGAGAAAAATAAAAGAGGACAAAAGATAGAAAGCAGAGGAGAAGCGGAGTCTCAGCCTATGAGAAAGGAGAAGAGACAGAGAACAAACTGTCCCACTGTTAACAGTTACAGAAAGAGCACACTGCCTCCAGGAGAAATGAAGGAGGAGAGAGGGAGAGCATGGCATAGCAGTGGGGAGGGGGAGCATGGAGCAGCCCAAGAAAGAAGGATGTCACATTCTCTCTGACGTTACAATTAGGCATTGGAATCCTGCCACATTGGAACTAGTGTTTTTTCCCCTCCATCCAAATTCAAGATTTGTGTAGTGTGAAATTCTGCCTGCTTTGATGGGGATTCTCAGAACTGTTGCCCATCAGAGGGAGGAACCTGCCTGAATCTTGTACGGATTATACAATGGAGGCTAATTCCCCTTGTCTAGCCTCTCCCTGGCTTCTTTCTATCCTTTGATACATCCCCCAGCTATCCCAACCCCTCCCCATGACATACTCCTGTCTTCTTGGTGAGTCATTTCTGTCCAGCTCTGTTGGACAGTTATCTTGTCAGGTTGCAAAGATCAGACACGGCTGCTATTTCACTCAATTGCTGGCAGGAGAATTCTTCATTTGGGGGAAGGCACAGCTCTCTGACAGCCAGGCAGAGCTGTGCGCCTGTATGTGCACATAATCTTGTCATTTTTTACTCTGGGAATCTCAAGTGGGCTGTAAGGGGAGTGTGCATCAGGTTTCCCTATTTCTAGTCAACCCAAGACTCAAAGTTAGAATTGTCATAATTAAACGCACACACATAGCTCTGCCCTGCTGTTTGCTCCTATTTTCTGCTTCTGAGGGGTGGGAAGAGGACGGAAACAGAGAAAGCTGGTGCTATCAGAGCATCAGTTTTCTCCATCTCCAGATCCATTTCCTTAAGGTCTGCTCAAGCAGAATTTCTGATAAGTCAAACATTTTTGCATGGCTGGAGAAATTCAACTTAAGTATACTTCACTGTACCTCCTACACAAACATGCAATGGGTATATAGCTGTATCCTCACCGTACTTAAGTGCTAGCTAATTACGTGCCTCTTAGACCCCAGCAGCTACTGAGGATTCCTCTTTGGTTCAGTGAATGACGGCTTGTGCTTTTGGAACAAGAGTTGTTGCAGAAGAGTGATCCCACTGTATCCCAAACCTGTACCAAAGTTTCTTGTGGTTTGAAATATAGCCTCTCCTTCTCATTGCTGTCACCACTGCATTCCAGCTGAGATAAGAGAAAGACAGTTATCTTCCACTGAGTCCAATTGGACTCATCATCTTGTAGGTCAAGCCTTATTCTTCACTCACGTGAGGACACAGGAGACCTTACTCTCAGTCTGGTATTGAAGACAGGTGAGGTCTGGATAAGGACTAATAAGTCTCTGAACTGCTAGGAACAGATAGGCTGAGGCTTAATTTGGGCTGTGCATGGTGGAAAATCAGCACTTCTCCCATCCAGTTCTACTGCTTATGCTTATGTGTCTTGAGAAGACCATGTAAGAAGTCCTGCAACCTGACCCAACCATGTAAAGGCCCGCAACCTGACCCAACTGGTCGCATCAGGCTCAGCTCACGTTGGGTACACTCTCCAGTCAAGCTCCTTGGATCAGGTAGGGTCGGGTTCCTCAGTTGCAGTTGCCTTTGCTCCCCACAGAGGACCATGATATCATCACATTCTATGGGAGTATGGCCATATTGGAAATGGTCAGAGGAATGCCTTAGCCACAACCTTGTCTGACATAGCTCCACCCCTTATATTGCACTGCAACAACATGGCAATCTGGGGTAGCTAGGGAGGGTGAAAACAATCTGGATACACTGGGTCCTGGCTGAGAAACATGTAGCTGCATCAGGCCGAGGCCCAGGCTCAAAATTCTGTCTGGAGCAAGGCTCTAACCTCATAACAGATTTCAAGCAAATAATATGGGCTCTTTTCACACAGACACTTTAACAGTTATAAAATGGATGTTACATTTTATTATACATGTTGCAGGGCACCCATAGAGCACACCTGGAGTCCTGCAACATGTATAATAAAATGTAATACCCGTTACATCCGTTACATCTAACATCCGTGTTAGAGTATCTGTGTGAAAAGGGCCATGGTGGAACACTACCTGCCTTCCATTCAACCATACAGCCCAGCACGGCTGGCCTCCCAGGGCGTTTGGGGCGCTGACCCCCAAGCGCCCCACCAGGCGCCGCGGCTGCTGCTCGTTAAAAAAAAACAAAAAACCTCGCCACCGCCGCCACTTCCCACAGCGCCGCAGCAGCCTCTGCCTTGCCTTTGCTTCAGAGCGGAGGCCTCAGAGCAGCCTCCACTCTGAAGCAAAGGCAAGGCAGAGGCTGCTGCGGCACTGTTAGTTGACTTCTGGGATCCACTCCAGAGGAGTGGGTCCCAGAAGGCTCAAAAATGCTAAGCCCAACCGCGTTTTCCAATGGAAAATGCGGTTTGGGCGGCTGAGTGCTCAGACCGGCTGAGCTCCACTCTACACAGCATGTATAGGACGTGCTGTGGAGGGAGGAGCTAGGGCTTCCATTGCGCTCAATGGGCGCAAGGAAAGCTCTCACCAGGGTGCTTGTTGAAAGCGCCCTGGCAAGATGCCTTGGGCCGGGGGCCTGAGGCAGGGAGCAGCGCGCATGCGCTCTGGTCCCTGTCTCACATGCTCAAAGAAGAATATGGCTGCTGCTTCCGCTCCCAGCACCAGGTAAGAATAAGATTCCTTCCTAATCCTAGCCTCCTCCCGCACCCCCACCAGGCTGTTTCCCACCCCGCACGCCCCCAGGCTGTTTCCCACTGGAAAACAGCCTGGGGGGGTGCGGGGTGCCTTGGGGGGGTGCGGGGTGGGAAACAGTCTTGGGGGGGTGGGAGGAGGATTTCCCCCCCAAGGCACCCCACACACCCCAAGGCTGTTTCCCACCCC
>QEPC01014973.1:3388576-3424391 GCA_003113815.1 Sphenodon punctatus
AACTCCTTGCTGCTGTGTTTTGTCAGTGTTTTGCAAGTGTTTCCCTGTGTTTGGGGTTTATACATTATTTATTTTAAGCTTGATGTGCATGTAGATTGTGCTTTCTTCCATCCGATGTTAACCATGGGAACTCCTTGCTGCTGCGTTATGCCATGCCACTGGCCTGCCGTCCCCCTGTCTCCACCTATCGTCCCCCTGGCTCTGCCCACCGGCTCGCCGGCCCCTCCAAACTCAAAACCCACCAGCCGCCCCTGCACAATGCTGTACACTGACATACTGGTCGGGCCTGTTGCTAACACTCCATTTTACAGGTGGGGAGCTGAGGCTGTGACTGGTCCAAGACCACCCAGTGAGATCAGACTTTGAACTCAGAATTCTGTATTCCAAGTCTAAAAACCTTGCCACTGAACAACGCTGACCCCTGCTCAGCTCGTCTGCCTGTCCTTATGAGCTGAGCGAGGCAGAGGACATTATCTTGCTACCCAACAGGACTCCTGAATCTTACAGCTGCTCACACTAGGAGCCCTCTCTTGAGCTGAAATCCAACTTCCTGTCTAAATGTTTCAGTGCACAGACGTGCACACAATATCTACCATTTCATTTCCTTCTTTGATCTTCTTCATTGCTGTTTACTTATTAATGGATTCCTCTATCTTATTTAGAAAGATTACATAAGATCGCACACACAGAGGGAAGGAGCTCAAAGCTGCTATTAAAAATCTGCCATGTTCAAATCATTCCCTCTGCCAGTTCTGGGCTGTGAACGCCATGAATCAGATCCACGACCAGGGAGCATTCGGTTCTGATAGCAAACTAGGTGAAACTGGTTTGGGATATGTGCTTCCTTCTGTCCCACTGGCACCTGTTGGTCCGTCTTGCTAGTTACCCCTCTACTCTGTCCAATTCCCTCTGCTAAGCATCTTCTTGGCATCTAGCAATCAATTTGCATGCTAGTCCTGTATCACATAAGCCAGGTGGGGAATATTTATTAGTTGGCATATAAAAGAAGGAAGGGCTCTGCTCCTGTTTCCAATAAAATCCAAGGGAAATTCTCCACTGACTTCAAAAGGAGCAGGGCTAGTTTTAGGATAGGTTTTACTAAAGCACTAAGCGCTGGACTAACTCTCTTCTCCCTGAAATCAAATCACAGGAGCAGAGTCTGGCACTAGCTGGTAATTATACTCCATTGCAGTAGGGCTAGGTCATCAGGGAGCCACTCCTAAGATTTGCTCCTCACTGAGAAGCCAGATCACGTGGCCCTAGGATCTCTCCCTGGTCTTCAGAAAGGCCTTTCCTGGAACTCACTGTGACTGATGGCAGGAAAGGAAACTGTACACAGCTGCTTGTTTCTGTATTCAAGCCATTGAGAGAAACTGGTGGCCTGGTAGAGCCCTGTACAGGCTCAAAAATCAGATTCAAGCTCAGTCTCACAGCTTCAGCTCTGGCTGAAGCCTGGTCCCAACACAGCGGGACTCTCCCATGTCTGGGACTGATGTAATGGGGTAGCCCCACCCCTATGGAGCACCATGGGTGTTTTTATACAGTACGCTGCAGGAGTGGGGGGTCTGTGGTCAGTGCGTGGGTTGGCAGAATGAGGTCCAGCTGCAGAACATATGTCCCCCTGCCATGACACACGGTGATGGCAGCCTATTAGGGACCTGATCCGGACCAGGCCACAGCAGACTATAACAAATGTTACAACAAACGTTGTAGCATGATCTGGCCCAATCGGGTAGATGGTAGCCTGGGCTGTGACCTCAGAGGTCTCCAGGATCACAGCTCAGGCTAGCCACTAATATGCCTGGGAGAAATCCGGGGTAAACATCTAGAAGGGCTCCAACAAGGGTCCTCCGCTCCCTGCATCGGGGCAGGGGGAGGGGTTGCCGTGCCCCGCTCTTCCCCCACAAAGGAAATGGGCGCGAAAAGGAGCACGGGGTTGGAAACCCCATCGGTGCGGCCCGTGCACCATTGATTGGTGGCCCAGGCATCAGGTGCTCCCATCAGGGGCTCCTGATTGGACGGTGCGGGGGCAGTTCCTCCCCTTCACATAGGAGGGGGAGGAGGAGCAACTTCCGCCCGTGCGATTCCCTTCTCATTCGAGCAAAAAATCAGACAGAGAAGCAGCAGCGTGATACTGCTGCTACTCAGGATGGGCCGCCAGAAGAAGAAGGCGGTGGGAAAAGAGGCGCAACGGGCAAAAAAGCGCCCAGCAACCACGTCGGAGGCAGAGCCTCCGGCGGCCATGCAATGTCCCACAGAGAGGGGAGAGATGAGTGATGCACCCCCACCCCCATCAAGGGCTGAGATGCAGAGTAGGTTGCAGGCGTGCGAGGCACTAGCAGCCTCCATGAGAAACCAAAGGGAGGAGGGAGAATTTGAAAGGAGGACACCCCCCCCCCGTGGGATATGGGGATGGGAGAGACCTCCCAGTCCTCAATCTGTGAAGTGTGGAGGCCGGGGACACGGGAGGCTATGGGACTCGGTCGTCAGGGGGGCAGACCCATTATTCCCCCAGCAAGGTATAGAGAAGGTGTGGGAGAGTATACACATTGCCCAGGGGCATGCAGCCAGCTTGGCAGGGTAGGGGCAGGAACAAGTGGACAAGAAAGGGCCCTCCCCACTCAAAGGGCTGCTCCACAGAGCTCCAGTACCTTACTGGCACCGCATGATAGGGGAGGAATATTGACCCCGGGGCAACAATCTGGGGCCAATCCTGGACGAAACCAGAGGCAGATGCCGGGGGGGTCCGAGGGTACAGCCTTCTGCAGCGCTGGGTGCCCCGCCTGCAGAGGGGGTTGCCCTAGGGGACAGCGGCAATTTTTCTCTACCACCAGAGGCAACAGACGGAGCGAATGATGAAACCGAGGCTGAGTACAGTGCTGGCGAGACGGAGGCTGGAGACCGAGTCATGTGGCAAAGGATCCAGGCACTCGAGAGGGAACTGCATCTGATGGCTGAGCAAGGGAGTCCGCCGCCACAACACGTGGGGGACGAGGCTGGCCGGCAGCAGGAAGATGAGGAGGCACAGATGTGGGAAGGGGGCTGCAGAGAAGGGGATGACCAGGTAAATGAGCCCCACTGGCTGGTTAAATCCGATCACCGGCTGCAACAACAGTAGAGGGGGCAACCTGGCGGTAGGCGAAACAACAGAGCCACCCAGGGATCAGCAAATGTACCAACAATTGGGGCAACAGGCACACCCCGCAAACCAACGTAATACACCACAAATGTTGTGGTGGAATGGGATGTGGGTAAAAGTGACACCAATTCCCACACCAGCAGGGTACCAGGCTGTGGGTTCAGGTTTCCTGCCACAAGGGGCAATCCAACACAAAAGGGGAGTTAGCCCAGAAAATGCCTCATATGCAAATTTAGAAACACCCCCCCAGCCCATGGCCCACCCCTTACCACCCATGGGGGGTGGTTATTCAGAACTGTCCTCTCCCATAGGTGAGCACCTTGCCTACGCCACCAGGGAAAAGATATGGAGGGGCGAATACATAGATATCTTTGCCCTCTTATTTAGTGACCCAATTCCTGACCCTGCAGAGAAAGATGACCAAAAGGAGAAGGAGAGATTCAGAAGGCCCAAAGCAGACAGGAATTGGGCCAACTGGTCATCTGCTTACTCGGTGTACTTAGGGGTGGTTTTGGAAGTTTTCCCAGAGCGGGCCGTAGAATTGTTGAAATACGCCGATATAGTAAAGAGAGCTTACGAGGTGGACCCCCCTGGCGCATGGCTTCATTACGATGAGGCCTTTCGGCATAGGGCATCCCTTACCCCGGGACTACGATGGGACCGGCATGCTCAAGATCTCTGGCTGGACTGCATGGTCGATACAACCAATGCACCCAAAACAGACAGCGGTCACATTCTGATAAAAGGGGGAGTAGCCCCAGCAAATGACCCCAACAGGTACGAGAGTAGGCGGGCCCCGAATGCGACATGTTGGGAGTACAATAGACATGGGCGGTGCACCAGGGGAAACTGTAAGTTCCGCCACGCTTGCTCGGTGTGTGGAGGTTCCCACTCAGTTTCCACGTGTTACAGGGGAAAAGCAGGGGGCAATAGGAAGATACAGCCAGGAACGGGATCGAACGCAAACTATCAAGGTAGCCACCAGGGGGTGGGAAGGGGAAAGGGGCCCAACCCCAATTGATGTGATGAAGCTGAGGAGGGCCCTGACACACCACCCAGACAAGGAAGAGGTGCAATATGTGCTTCGAGGTTTTCAATTCGGTTTTGTGATCCCAGTAATTAATGTTCCCATGGGTCGTGAACCACCTAACCTGAAGTCAGTAAAGGGAATGGAAGATCTAGTGCGGAGTAAGATTAGGAAAGAAGTAGCTGAGGGACGGATAGCAGGCCCATTTGACCAGCCCCCCTTTGAAGACTTTATGATATCCCCATTGGGGATAGTGCCGAAGAAGGCACCGGGTGAGTTTCGGCTCATCCATCACCTGTCATACCCAAAGGGGCGTTCGGTGAATGATGCTATACCGAAAGAACTTTCCACAGTGAAATACACATCATTTGACCAAGCCATAGAGCGAGTAAGAGCATTTGGAAAGGGGGCTCGATTAGCAAAATGCGACGTCAAATCCGCTTTTCGCCTTTTGCCGGTCCACCCCAACAGTTTCCACCTCCTGGGAATGAAGTTTGAGGGCGCATATTATTACGATAGGGCCATGCCTATGGGCTGTTCAGTCTCCTGCTCGGCTTTCGAGCGTTTCAGCTCGTTGGTTGAGTGGGTTTTTCGACAGCACATGGAGATAGGGGAGGTATCAAAATATTTAGACGACTTCCTGCTAATTGCCCCGCCAAGCCCGGGTGTGTGTGAACAGCTACTGTTAGAGTTTCAGCGTTTGGCTGAGCATCTGGGTCTCCCCCTAGCCCCTGAGAAAACGGAAGGTCCAACCACCAAACTCACTTATTTGGGGATTGAAATTGACACAGAGCGAAGCCTTTCCCGTCTCCCCAGGGATAAACTTAAATTACTTAAAGAAAAATTGGAAACATGCAGAGCAGCCAAAAAAGTCACGATACGCACAATACAGTCCTTAGTGGGAAGTTTAAACTTTGCTTGTCGGGTGGTTACACCAGGTAGGGCATTTCTCTCTCGTTTATACAAGCCACTGACAGGGAGCCCCCCCCAGCACCATCATGTCAGAGTAACCCAGGAGATTAGGGATGATTTAATGATTTGGGCGACCTTTTTAGAAAATTTTAACGGGGTAAGTTTTTGGCTAGACAAACTTAAAGAACAACCGCACCTCCAGGTACATTCCGATTCGGCGGGAGGAGTGGGTTTCGGAGTATATTTCAATGGACGCTGGTGCGCAGCCCCATGGCCCCACTCATGGATGGAAAATGGGGTTACACGAGATCTGACCTTTCTAGAACTTTTCCCCATAAGCCTGGCCGTACAGCTTTGGGCAAATGAATTTAAAGATAAAAGGGTGGTCTTCTGGTGTGATAACATGGCAGTGGTCCATGTTATCAACTCCATGTCATCTCGTTCGCCACGGGTGATGCGTTTGGTCCGGGTCATGGTTCTTAATTGCCTCAGGAATAACATATTATTCACAGCCCGTCATGTTCCTGGGGTGGATAATACCATTGCCGACGCACTCTCTCGGTTACAGATGCAACGATTCAGGGAGTTAGCACCGGAGGTAGCACCCAATCCAGAGACACTCCCCAAAGGGCTTTGGAGCCTTGGCGAGTAGAAATTCAGAAGATCGTGCAGGGATCCCTGGCCACCCATACACAGGCAGCTTACAACTGGGCATATGGGGAATTTCAAGATTTTAGGTTTAAAAAAGGGTGGAGGTTGGTTTTCCCCATACAAGAAGATGAGCTGCTGCAATTCATTTTACACTTACGTAAAAAAGGTTTAGCAGCAAAAACTATAACAGGAAAGGTGGCTGCTTTAGCCTTCATGAGTCAGCTACATGGGTACCCCCCGCCGGACAAAGGTTTTTTTCGCAAGGTGAATGATTGAGTGTTGGGCACGAGAAAAGGAACACCAAGCAGACGAAAGGGCCCCCATTTCGCCACCAGAATTACGAGCATTGTGTGACACACTTTTAGGCATCTGTTTTAACCATTATGAGGCACTGCTTTTTTCCACTATCTTTAAGGTAATGTTCTTTGGAGCATTCAGGATAAGTGAGGTGGCAGCTGATGGGAGACATGATAGTTCAGGAAGGACTTTGACAGTACAGGACGTCTGGATTCATGAGGGAACTTTAACGATCAGGTTACGTCGATCAAAGACTGATCAAAGAGGGCGGGGGCAAATTGTCACCTTGCACCGGTCAAGTATAACAGATATCTGCCCAGTTAGAGCAGTACAAGCATACCTTCAAGCACGCACGTCCAGCCAAGGAAACTTGTTCATGCATAGAGACAATACACCAATCACACGTTATCAGTTTACGAGTGTTCTAAAGAAAGCACTACGAGTGGTAGGACTGCCGGCAGACAGGTACGGAACACACTCATTTAGGATAGGTGCTGCAACGACAGCGGCAAGTGCAGGCTTGTCAGAAGCCGATGTTAGAAGCATAGGCAGATGGCGTTCACGTGCCTATCAGGGATATATATGACCGGGACTACAAAACTAATGACTTCCTTTCCATTTATTCAGGATATAGAAAAGATCAGGAAAACAAGACGGTGGTGTGGATAGTCGGCCACAGTTTCATTCGCCTGGCAGAGGAGGCGGCGGCGCAATCCCATGGGGGGACACAATTGGGTTTGGAACAGAGGGCAAACATACATTGGATAGGAAAGGGGGGTATGAAATGGGAACACTTGGTACCGATGTTGTCCCGGGTAACGAACTGGGAACAACCAGGCATACTCATCATACATTTGGGGGAGAATGACCTGAGGGTCAGGACTAGCGTTAATTTAATCGTTCAAATTAAGTCACAGTTACCATTGATAAGAAATATGTTCAAGGGGGTCAGGATCTTGTGGACACATCTGGTTCCACGCCTTCGATGGGGGGAGGTCACTCAACCCAGCAAGATAGATAAGGCAAGAAAGGGGGTAAACCGAGAAATTAACAAATGGTGGTTGGACCTAGGAGGTGGCTGCATACGACATATACGAATAATCTATGCAAGGCCCGAACTGTTTTTGGCGGACGGGGTACACTTGTCCCCTGAAGGCAATAGCTTGTACCTAGACAGCATAGTGAGGGTACTCGAGGACATGGTGTGAAGTGGAGTTGGTGGGGCTACGGCGGGGCCAGAATTGGCCTGTGCCGTAGTGATGGCAGGGGTCCAGTATGGTTAATAGGATTATTTGGTAAGGTAGGGGTAGATTAGATAAAAGAGTCATCTCCATAAGAGATGGGGGGTTGATACCTGATGATAAAGCAGGGCATGGCTACAGCAATATCATCCCCCTGGGAGTGGTGTCAAGGAAGGGTAAGGGCAAGCATGGCCCTCAATTCTAATGACACCATCATCCTTACTCGTGCTCGAACGGGCAATTTTTTCCCCTTCGGCCTTGGCCAGGGAGCTGTTCGAAGGGGATGTTTAAATGTTGAATTTGGTGATGGCACAGGAGGGCATATCCAGGCCAGACACCTGTTTGTCAATATGTTCACGTTTTAGGTTTAAAATACTGGACCCATAATTGCTTAGAAGCAATTCCACCAACTTCCATGATGTGTTTGAATAAAGAGTGCGACCAATTTAAAATCCATATATGTCTCTGTGTCTCATTTCCTGGGGGGGGTGCGTCAGCAAATGTGATGGCAGCCTGTGGGCCAAAGTGGGCCCAAACGGGCTGCTGTCATGTTTGTTAACACCCACTACAAGCATTTGAAAACTAAACTCAGAAATGTGTGAAACTTTAAAAGAGGTTTGCTGCAGTATGGAAGGGTTTATTATTGCAACGTTTGCATGTTCTATGTCCGTTCCATTTGCAGCAGTAGATCAGATTAATGACACACAAACTCTCTCAATAAAAAGGGCAGGAACAATTTTCACTGAATCTGAACATCCTTCCCATTCCACATCAATAACAATGACGACCTTGGCTATCAGCAGTTAATCTTCTGCCAGGCTACTGGCATCCTGTTAGCTCACCAGTTTCTCTCAGTGGCTTGAATACAGAAACAGGCACCCTAGACAGATGCCTTGTGAGCACTTTCCCAATTTCCCCTAAAGTTCCAGTGCGGGAACCTCCCCTGCCCCAAACTGCTTTGTCCTGTAAATTAAATGAATCAGGGTGAAAGTGACTGGAATTTATTCACCCATTAAATACTCTGCACCTTCCCTGCCTCTGTGGCTCTCTCCTCCTGCTGCTTTTAGCTGTCTTATGCTAGCTCCCTCCTGCTGCCACTGAGATCCCCACTGTCACAGGTTGGAGGTCTGCACCCCCCACTTTACCGGGTTTGAGTGACTCAGTTTCCCTCGCTTACAGCCCACTTGAATCAGTTTTCTCTCTCTGGCTGATTCCAGCCTGCTGCAGGGACAACCCCTTTGTCACTCAAGGGCCCGATCCTTCCCATTTACAGACTCTTTAATCTCTAGGTTCGCAAGAGCTTGAGAACTCTTGTTGCTCACTTGTGTTCCAATGTTAGACACAGACACATAAGCAAGATTGTTGATGCAGAGTGGTTACTAGAAATCAAAGGCAAATATAACGCATTCCTAACCTGTACTGGTTGAGTTCCTAAATAAGCATCTTACCCTACAAAGGTCCATAAGTTCTTCTCAGTCCTTGATGTAAGCAACTGGGTCTTCAGTCTTAGAGTTGCTAGAAAGCAAAGTCCTGTCTCTCAGTTCATAGCTTCCAGCCTTGCTGGCTGACAGCTTTTAGGATGCAGATGCAGCTGCTCCAGATGGTTAAGCGAGAGAGATCTCCTCAAGGTGGCTTAATGGCCTCCTTAAATATCTTTCATGGTCTCTTTGTCTCGGGTTTCCCGCTCATGAGCCTGTGTCTTTCCTCACGTAGCCAACCCAGGCAAACATGCAGATCCATTTGCATCTCCATAGGGTTCCGTCTGGCAAGACTTGCCAATACACAATCTTTTAACTGTCCCTACTTCCTAGAGTTTGGTCAGTGTTACAGTCCTGATTTGAGTTTTACAGTTTTCAATTGTAACATTACATACATGTTGCATGTTTTGCTTTACATATTTACTAGGCTTGTAGCCTACATGTAGGCCAGTATCACACATGTGTGACCCTATGTTCCTCCGTGACACCCACCACCACCCCATCCCCTGCTGCTGCTATGGGATTTCTTTTTTAAGGTGGGCCCGGATTTCTAAAAAAATGTTTTGGTGAGTCTTGCCCTCAAAAAGTTTGTGAGCCACTGGCTTAGACTATCCTGCCAAGGTAGCTGCCATTCTAGATTCCTAAGTTGAATCACTTTGGGTTATCTCCCATCCTCCCACCCACCCATCTTAGAATTTCCTGCTCAGCCTTCATCTCTGCATTTCCTTCCTCCCTGCCCAGGACTCCCTATGAATTTCATTAGCCTGCTCTTTCCTCTGTCTCCTAGGGACTGAATGAAGATGTTGAACTCACTTGCTTGCTCTGTGGAGGCCCCAAACTCCTCCCCACAGCTTGATAGGTTGCTGCTGTTCAGTTCTGTTTGCCTGGGCTCCACCAGTGGGCTTTTAAACTAAGCCAATATGACTTAGTGTCGGAGTGGCATTTTCTCCAATGCTGTGTATCAAATGCTTTCCCGGGATGAGGCTCTATTGCATCTGCTGCTTTCCCTTCATCCACTTATCTGCTAATTCAATCAAAAACAAGCCCATGTGCTTCTCTTGTACAGAGGAACTTTTGCAGTGGAGCAAAGTGGAGGAGGAAAAGCCACATTTACGCATCAAAACAAAGCACTTAAAGCCTAGTCCTCTACTCTTTCAGGTCTATGGAAAAGCTTCATTAGGGTATCATTTGGCCCCAGGGACCCCATCTTACGAACTGCTGAAAATCCCGGCCCCTGATCCAGCAAAGCAGTCAAGGAAGTGCTCAGAAGTCATGCTCTGTAACTTGCTGAATTCCCACTACTCTCTCTTTTATGGTATTTTTATCTCAGCTTGTGTCCATAACAAGAGAAGCCCCCATCACCACAAAATGGAGGCGACGGGCCATTGTCGCCCCCCCCAAGTAGGAAAAGAGGCACGGAGGTGGAGCGGCATGGCCAATGGAGGAGCCCTGTTAGCAGGCACTCCCTCTGGTTTGATTGGGGTTGCCGTGGCAACCACCTGACGCGCAGACGCACTGCACTCCCCTTTTAGAAGGGAGGATCCCCTGTAGCCGCGTGGGAGCGGCAGAGCCGGGAAGAAGCTGAAGAAGCAGCAGCTGCAGGAATGCACTGCTGCTACAGAAGAGATGGGCTGGACCAAGAAGAAAGGGGATGGGAACAAGAAAAATAATCCTGTGGTGGCAGCAGTGCCAGCGGGGGGGGGGGGGACACCAGACCGCCACAGCAGGCAAGTTCCCGAACCGAGTTCCCCACACCCGGCGAGATATTGGCCAGGCTCCAGCAGGGCGAGGTCCAGTTAAGGGCGAGGGGTGCCGGGGCAGGAGACCCCGAAGAGCCAGCAATGACTGGTCCCCGGGAGGGGGATGAGGGGAGTGGCCGGATGGAGGAGCAGGTACAGGCCCCAACTGGAGATGGCAGGCGGTGCACGCCCCCTGAGGTCCAAAGGCTCAGAAGGGGAGGGAGGATTATCACCCCCCCGATGCAGTACAGGGAGGAGGGGGCCTGTGGTGAACTGGGCCCCCCAACACCAGGTCCTAGCAGGGGGGAGCGAAGTAGGCAGGCAGAGCCTGTTTATGCACCACCCCTCATGGAAGGGTCACAGGGAGTGAGAGGTATGGAGGAGGCCCTCAGGAAAAGGGGACAGAACATGGGCCTAGGCCCTTTGCTGGACGTGATTTACGCAGGCGGGGCTCAGGAGACCCCTGCGCAGGGACCAGTAGCTGCCGGATTGCAGGATCCCCACGGGATTCCAGGACTAGTCCAACATCGAATGAGCGAAGGCACATGGACCAACCCAGGGGTACAGCTGCCCTGGACTGGTGGAAGCCGGCCCAGTGGGGCTGGAAGGGAGGGGGTCTCTCCTTTGTTAGATGAAGGAGGATCGCCACCGGTGACCAGAAGGAGGATCGATACTCCCACAAGCGAAGAGCAGCCCACTTATGAACAGTTGTGGAGAAGAGTCCAGGCCCTCTAAAGAGAGCTCCAGCAGGGACGAAAGAGGCCCATGGAGTCCAGTGCAGCAAGTGGCAGCAGACCAAGGTGAGGCCAGGGAGCTCAACCAAATTTCCTTGGGTAAACCCCCTACGGGGGCGGGATTGAGGGGGGATGAACACCAACTCAGGGCCCTAGCTTCTCCGACAGGGGGCACCCAAGCAGACGAGATAGGGCATGGTACCAGTGGCCCACCAACATCCATCGGGCCACGAAGGATATGGCTGGACGGGGAATGGGTATGGGTGTCCCCGGCCCCACCACCAATGGAAGGGGAAGGTTCCCAAGCCGATATGGCAGGGGGTGACCAGGAGCACCAAAAAGGGGAACCCCTGGTTGCAGGGCAGGGGGGCCCTGGAGGGAAGTCGGGGCAGGTTAAGACAGGGTCAACCACCATCCCCCGGAGCCGCCTTCCCCTGCCGCCAGGGGGTGGGGGGCACACAGTGGCCTGGCTTCCCCGTTCGGGGAGCACTTCTCCCAGCCACAAAAGAAAAAATTTGGCGAGGTGAGTATGTTGATGTATATGCCCTAATGTTCAGTGATCCCATTCTGGATCATACCGAGAACAAAGAGGCAAAGGATAAAGAAAAGTTCTGCTGCCCTAAGGCTGACAGGAACTGGGCAAATTGGACATCAGCATTCGTCGTATATCCAGGCGGGTGTCATTCTCCACGCAGACCCCGGGCAAGGTCTCGAGCTCCACAAATACGTGGACATAGTAAGACGGGCATAGGCGACCCCCCCCCCCCCAGGGCCTGGTTGAGATATGATGAAGCCTTCTGGCACAGGGCGGCCTCCAACACAGGCATACGTTGGGACATGCATGCAATTGACTTATGGTTGGAGTGCATGGTGGATGTCACCAGGGTCCCCTTGTCGGAAAGTGGTCATGCCTTGGTAAAAGGGGAAGTCGCAGCCGCCAATGAGCCTTTTCGTGGCGAAGGGAGAAGGAACACACAAAGCAGCACTGGCCCCTGTTGGGAGTACAACCGGGGAGGGAGATGTAACAGGAACCCCTGCAAGTTTCGGCATGGGTGTTCAAATTGTGGGGGCGGGCACCCAGTCACGAATTGTTTCAGACTTAGGCCGAGGAACGAAAAAGGGAAGTTCACCCAGGGCGGGAATACCTCAAAAGGGGGCTCTGGTCCCTCAGGAAATGGGCGACCTGGGCAGGGGGCCAACCCCGGTCAGAATTGACCGGCTTGAGCGCACCCTGCATCTCCACCCCGATCAGCGCGAAGTCTCGTATATAGTGGAAGGATTCAGAGTGGGATTTAGGATACCGGCCACCCAAGTGAACCCAGTTGGCTTACCTCGCAACTTGAAATCCACAGTGGGGAAGGAACACATAGTGCGTAGTAAAATAGACAAGGAAGTTAAGGAAGGCAGGATGACAGGCCTGTTTTCGGAACCCCTGATATCAAACCTGTTCATCTCCCTGTTGGGAGTAGTTCCAAAGAAAACAGAAGGGGAATTTCATCTGATTCACCACCTGTCCCACCCGAGTGGCAGATCAGTTAATGATGCCATTCCAAAGGAACTCTGTACAATTAAATATGCTTCCTTTGACATGGCTGTTGAGAAGGCCAGAAAGATGGGACGGGGGCCCTGATGGTGAAGTGCGATGCAAAATCCGTCTTTCGCTTGTTACCTGTACCTCTTGGGTTTTCAATATGATGGACAATATTACTTTGATCGGGTCATGCCGATGGGTTGCTCCATTTGCTGTTTAGTTTTTGAAAGATTTGGCAGCCTGATAGAGTGGGTTCTCAAACAAAGATGTAAGGAAGGAGATGTAACAAAATACCTCAATGATTTCCTCATGATAGGCCACCCCAGGTCCGGGGACTGTACGATGGCGTTGCGGATTTTCCAGGAGGTAACAGAGGACTTGGGGGTCCCGTTGGCTCCAGAAAAGATGGAGGGCCCCAATACAAGACTTACTTATTTAGGTATCGAACTGGACACGGTAAGGGAGAAATCCAGACTGCCAGATGACAAGCTGGGAGGTATCAGAGTTAAGATACAGGAGTGCTTAGCCACACAAAAGACCACCGTAGAGGCGCTCCAGTCCTTATTGGGCAGCCTTAACTTCACTTGCTGAGTAGTAGCGCCAGGCAGAGCTTTCCTAGCACGGTTATATGAGAGACTAAGAGGGGCAGCCGCACCCCACCACAGGATGCGGGTAACAAGAGAAATGAAGAAGGATATAAGTACATGGCTGGAGCTCCTAACCAATTTCAATGGGGTGAGCTTTTGGAGAACCAGGCTGTTACTCCAGGCAGACCTGCAGGTCCAGTCAGATGCAGCAGGGGGATCAGGTTTTGGGGTCTATTTTAGGACTCGTTGGTGTGCTGCTCCATGGCCACAGGCATGGCACGAGCAGGGAGTGACTCAGGACCTTACATTTTTGGAACTATTCCCGATAGTGGTAGCAGTATTGGTTTGGCCAGAACAGTTTGCGAACAGGTTGGTCCTTTTCTGGTGCGACAACTTAGCCATTGTCCACATAATTAACACCTTGTCAGCCCG
This sequence comes from Sphenodon punctatus, assembly GCA_003113815.1. NCBI lineage: Eukaryota > Metazoa > Chordata > Lepidosauria > Sphenodontia > Sphenodontidae > Sphenodon > Sphenodon punctatus. The sequence continues at coordinate 3,402,345 of QEPC01014973.1, forward strand.
GTCCCCACAAGTTATGGGTTTGGTATGGGTATTAGTCCTGGCATGCTTGAAGGCTAATATTTTATTTATGGCTAGACACGTACCTGGTATTGATAACGGCATAGCCGATGCCCTCTCTCGATTCCAGACAGCTCGGTTCCGACCAATTGGCCGACCCCCTGCCACCGGGGTTATGGAATCTTGGGGACTAACAGCACAGGCTATCATACAGGGATCGTTAGCCCCACGAACCCAAGCTACATATGGTAGGGCAATTGGGAGTTTCAAGAATTTCGGACTTTAAAAGGATGGTTTCCCCATCACTGAGCCAGAGGTCATCTTATTTGCAATGCAGCTAAGGGGGAGGGGACTGTCATCAGGCACGATAGGAGGAAAAGTAGCTGTCCTGGTATTTGCCAACTGCATCATGGGTTTCCCATCCCCAGACAGGGGATTTTACATTAAACGTATGTTAGAAAGCTGGGTGCGAGCCGCATGGCCCCCTCCCACGATGAGGAAGCCACTCACGACGCCCAGATTGCTACCTGTGATCGGGGCCCTGCTTGGGATATGTTATGACACGTATGAATTGCAGCTTTTCACTACTGTATTTGCAGTAACATTCTTTGGGGGCTTTCAAATTAGTGAAGTGGTAGCTGCCAATGCACGGGATAGGTCAGACACTTCCCTTCAGAACACGGACATTATGTGCTGGGCGGACAGGGTAGAGATACAGATCCGCTGGTCAAAGACCGATCAGCGTAGGAAAGGGCAGACGGTGCAGCTATTCAGGTGCGGACAAAGCTCAATATGCCCGGTTCAACATGTGGGATGCTACCTTCAAATCAGGCCCCCGGTAACCGGAGCACTGTTTATTCACCAGAACGGGGCTCTCCTTACTAGCCACCAATTCAACGCAGTGTTTAGGGCTGCCCTCTCCAAGGCAGGCTTTCCCCCCAAGGAATTTGGCTCCCATTCCTTTAGGATAGGGGCTGCCACAACAGCCGCTGCAGCTGGATTGCCTGAAGAGGTGATCAAGTCAGTAGGGAGATGAAGGTTCGCAGCTTACAAAAAATATATCAGACCATACCCTTGCTAACGAAATTGTGTTTCTCAATAGAACCAGGAACCCGAGACAGGACAAGACGGGAAGTCTGGATTGTGGGTCACAGCATTGTCCGATGGGCGAGCCGAGCTGCTGCATTAACCGAGTGGGGTACACAATTAGGTTTAAGTGAAAGAGCAAAAGTTAGATGGGTGGGCAAGAGTGGCCTGCTTTGGGCTCAATTACTGCCGACATTAAAAGGAACAGGAACAGGCTCTTGCCCGGATATAATAGTTATTCATTTGTGGGAGAACGGTATCACCACAACAAAAGGGGTCAACTTAATCATTCATATAAAAACAGATTTGTTAACAGTGAAGGGATGGTTTCAAGGGGTAAAACTGGTATGGACAAACTGGATACCCAGAATACGGTGGGCAGGAGCCCTCAGCCTTGGTAGAGTAGATAGAACCAGAAAGGGCATCAATAGGAAAATAACCAAATGGGTTCATAGTGTGGGTGGTACCATAATTAAGCACTCTGGGATAACACACACCGCCACGGTGTTATATAGGGGAGATGGAGTTCATTTATCGGAACAAGGAAATCAGGTGTATTTGGACACCGTGGCAGGACATTTGGAAGGATTGTTGTTAAGTTAAAGCGGTGGGGGCGGGGCAGTTCATGCTGACTTCCCCTTGGTGGCAGGGGTCCAGCAAGCTAGGTTAGGATAAATAGGTATAAGATAGTTAAAAGAGTCATCTCCATAAGAGATGGGGATGTGATACCTCGTGTAATGCAGGGCACAGCATGCACAGGGGTCATAACCCTGGGAGGGGTGCTTTGCAGGGTGAGTAAGGGCGTGCACAGCCTTCATACCCTGTGGGACACTTACCGACTTACTCACGCCCACAGTGGGCACACACCCCTTTGGCCATTGGCCCTAAGACAGTCAAAGGAGGGAATGGTTCTAGTTTACCGTACTGCCAAACGGAAGGCTCTTCCGAGACAGTACTCAATTGTATAGTTAGTTAATAAGGATTGTTTTTAGCTAGCATGCTGGACCCAAGATTGCTAGTGCAATACCTCACCGGCTTTACAGTTTTTTATCTGTGAAATAAAGAGTGTGGCCATGCTCTGTTTGAAAACCAACTTATGTCTGTGCATCTCTTTGGGGGTGCATCGACAAAGGAGGAGTCTAGGGGCCTAAGCTACAACTTAGCCCTTCACTTCCACCAAACCTTGGGAACATACATTGCTTCTTTCTCTTCTGCAAAATTGCACCCACCCCACCCTCCCACCCACCCACCCCAAGCTCTGTTTCCTTCTCAGAGAAGCTGGGGCCATTGGTTCCAGGAGGGAGGTGCGGGGAGGGAGGGGGCAGTTCTGAGACCTCCGGATGAGGTGCAGGGTCACACTGGAAATGGGAAGGAGCAAAGGGGCTCCCCTGTCTCTTTCTGATGTAGACACACTCTCTCTCTTAACCAAGCATTGTGCCATCACAATGCTTGGAAAGGGGCATAGCCACATCAGAAAGGAGTAGGTCCCTCCCTCTTCCCAGTATGACCACATTCATTTTTCGAGCATCACAGCATCATGATGCTTGGAAAGGGGCTTGGCCATGCCAGAAAAGTGAAGAGACTCTCCTCTCCCCCATTCCCCTCTGAATTTGATTCTGGAGACACCTCCAGATGGGGTAAACCAAGGAGGACAGGATGGGGGGTGGGGGGGCAAGGCATCTCATGCTCACACCTCATACTCTATGTCCCTTATTGTGCAATACACTTCATCACCTCAGGGACAGAGCCCATGGATGGGACAGGGACTGTGTGCTGTGGGTGGGGCAAGGATGTGATCCAGGAGCAGAATTAGGAGATATCCCCCTTGAGAATATCCTGGACACACCCCTGACTGTGTATTCCTCCATCCACCCCACCCTGCCAAGCTTCCTTTCTGCAGTTTAGTGCCTATTTGATGGTATATATCTGTGAAACTCATTGTCAGAGGATGTTGTAAAGACCAATAGCATAACCAACTTCAAAAAGGGATTGGATACATTTTTAGAGGGTAAGTGGTCATGGCTATTAATCAAGTTGGTCCGGGGATGACACCCTTGACTGTCAGGAGCTGGGAGTGAAAAGTAGGAAATGGATCACTAGGTTAGGACCTATTGTGCACTTCCCTGAAGCAACCAGAGTTAGCTATAGTTGGAGACAGGATGCTGGGCTAGATGGATGATTGGTCTGGCCCAGTATGGCACTCCTTATGTTCTTACACCATGAGATTAGGTTCACATACCTCTAAATTTGCATGCTGTTGCAAAGAAAATGATTGAGATGTCACAAATCTAGCAATTAGCACAGCTTCCCTGTGGGATTACTGAAAAGGGAAGGATGGAGCTGCAAAGAGCCAGGAGAGCTCTGAGCAGGCCAGAACCGAAGCAAAAATGCTCTGCCTTAGCACTCTTCTCTATTTTTCCACCCTGGAAGTTCCATCTTTAAACAGTCCTTGAAGTGAAACCACCAAATGCTACAGATCCAAGCAGACCTGGCCAAAAAAGAGCCCGGGCCCTGCTGTGCAGAAGAACTCAGTGATTCTGAATAAGCACATTTTTGTGTGTGTGGGTGCAGATGCACTACTTTGTAGATGGCTGGGAACATATTTGAAAGCACTTCAGTCTCTACCTGGTTCTGCCGCCAGCTCAGGTGCTTAGATGTCTAAGTGCTATCAAATGTGCTAGAAATTATTTATGTCTGCAAAACAGTGCCTGTGATTACTGGTGGCAGTGAGAAATGGAGGGGGCGGTATCGTAAACTGAGACAAAACTTTATAGAAAATATAAATAACTTTCAGAAAGGGGAACAACTGGGGCTTCCTTACCCATGTCCTCCAGCACACATTCCTTGTTATTCCCCTCCTTGCACCTCTCCAGGATTTGTTTGCTTCCTGGAAGGGGTGGTGCAGCCACCCAGAACTGCTTGTGCCTGCAGCTCCCTATCCCCTCCTCTTCGGTGCACACCACCCCTCCCAGGAAGCAAAAAGAGCTTTGGGCTGCCCTCTCCCCCCAGGGATCCATCATGTTTAAGCCCCTGCCCCTAGATCTCTAAACATTCATTAATAATATCGGGTATTCATGTCACAGTAACACCTAGGTTGGGTATCCATTTAGCAGGCATTGTATGGACACTTACTGACAGACAGCCCCAGCCATAACAGCTTGTAGTCTAGTGAGGTGAGACAGACAAAGAACGGGAGAACAACAGAGGGATAGAAAGACGAAGTCAGGATGCAGGTTGGTGGTAGAGGAGGGATTAGATAGTTCTACTTATCGGGGTGTCCTGGCTAAGTCACTGAAATGCAGTCATGTCTGGGGTGAAGCATGACATTCAGCCTAGAGCTGAAACGAATATTATATTCAATTATTTTGCCCACTTCAAATCAGGTCCAGTGGAGCAGAAACAAACTACCAAGCGTCCCTGCTTTGTATGGATATTCATTTTGGTTTTCTGCGTTGGTTTTTCCATTTCTTTTGGGCATTTTGATTCAAATATTTGGTCTAATATCTAAGTCAAAATGTCTGAAACCCCCAGAAAAATAAGAAGTATCTAAAGTGAAATGTTTGATTAAGCAGATATGTGAATACCCATTTCAGGTGTGGATATTATGTGGATATTTGAATGGCTATCTGAAAATGTGAATAATATCTTCCTATTTGTTTCAATGCTAGTTACGCCATCTACAAGTAAACAACCCTTGAACAGGTTTTTCTTGGTCTGGCCTTTCCTTTCTTGAAAAGGTAGCTCTTACAAGGGGCTCTGTGTGTAGCCAGAGAGTTAGGTGATGGGAAACCAATGCCATGCACAGATTCTTACTGGATTTACCTCAAGCCATACAGGACTGTCCCATCTGGATGGAGTCGGATCATGCGATTCTTCACTGTCACCCCGTGCAAGAAGGACTTTTTGTCATTCAGGAAATAGGTGTCAGGCAGCCACAGCTGGTCAGCCACACGGTTATCCAGGGTCAGGTTGAGGGAAAGGTCACTATATGCTAGGCGCTTGTCTCGCCAGCTCTGTTGGAAATACATGGTGATGGTGTAGTCCTGAGGGAAGAAATACAACTCTGTTAATCTTATTGGAGAGACCCATTTTCCTCTTCCCAAACTAACTGTCATGGAGACATCTCATGATCCAGTTTGTCTCCACAGTGATGGCACTCATCCATCTATATTCTAGACACAGCATACTATATGAACTGGGCTTTTGGAAGTGGTGGGGAGGAGGGCAGGTGCCAGGGTAGTGTAACGAAATTTCTGTGAAGAGAAAGCTGTTTGATTCACCACATATTTAATCCCGCAAAGGCCACCAATACATTTGGCTCCTTCAACTTCTGCACACTGCAGTGTGTCATGGCACAGTAGAGCATGGCTGATGTCACAGGGAAAATACACTTGTGACAGTGTCAGTATGAGTCTTGGCAGGCCCAGGTCCCAGGGACAGGAATAAGTGATTATGGGGAGCCATCCTATAGTATCCTAAAAGGCCAGAGGTAAGTGTTGGCACTTAAGGCCTAGATTTTCAAACTGGGGAGAGCACAGAAGGAGTCCTGGGGTGTGTGTGTGAGAGAAGGAGCCCAGCTAGCAAACACCCATGGAAGGCATTATGTGTACCAAATTCCAAAAAGACTGGATAAAGGAATCCAATTTTAGAAGCAGTTGAATGATTTTATTTTGCAAAGATCTTCATATACATTCTTAGGTGCACCTTCTTTGCCTCACATTCAATGTAAATGGAACTTGGCAAGTTTATACCCCTTCTCATACTTACTACCTCTGCCAACTTTCAGAAGGATTGGATAAAGGGTCCTGGTGGTATAAGCAATTAACTTATAAATGTATGTCTGACTATAACATCTTTGTAGTCCAACCAGTGTATATGAAATTTGTCAGGACTGTATATCACACTTTCATGACAATCTCTGACAAATATCAGAAAGACGTGATAAAGGGTCCCAATTTTATATGCCTGCACAGCATATGCAGAGAAGGAGCCTATGCCAGAGATTCTCTTATGTGTCAGTGGGCATTTTTACACACACGTTAAAGTTCTGGATTTTTCAATCTTCTGGGCTTACAAGTCCACAAGTAAGTTCCGGATGCATTTTTCACACCCATGCTGCCCTGAGGCAGCCTACAGTAGCTGCAGCTGTAGATGTGACAGGCTGCCATGGAAACCAAGTGACCACAGCTGCCTGGAGTAAAGCAGTTTACCAGGAGAACTTTTTACACACAAAGGTTCTGGGAGAAGTTCTACGCAGAAGTTCAAAGATCCAGATGTTTAAGATCTGGGTGAATGATTTAGACACACAGAAAGTTCAGAACGTAACAGCAAACATCCAGGAGAAATGTGTGTGTAAAAACACTCATTGTGGTATAAAATCGGTTTGTGATGCCAATTGGCCAGCAGAAATGTCAACCAAATATCCTCCTTCTGTGCTGTGACCATCCCAACTTCTCTCCCCCACTTGTTACTGGGAAATTGGAAGCATCTGTTTAGGAAATAGCAAATAGAGATTCTCTTATGTCCTTTGTCACAGTGCTGCAGGATGTGATTGTGATGATAATTGGCCAGCCTGAATGTGTAAACCATGTCTCCTGATTGTTTGGATGCTATCCCCAAAGTCCCAGTTATGTACCTTCTGTGTCCGCATCAGGGCCGCCCCCTATGCCCTCCTCGAAGCCACCACTGATTGGTCCTGTAAAGCTGAAAGCATGAAGTAATTGACCAGTGAATGTGTGTCTGTCAGTCTGTTGGGTTGCTCCCCATCCTCCCTCTTACAGCCTCCCTCTACGTCATGCCAGGTGACTTGCCTCTGACTGGCACTGCATGTGCTGCTATTTAGCTGAATAATGGTCTTCAAGGGGATAACTTCAATTGCTTATAAAATTGGGTCCCTTTATCAAATTGTCCTGTAGTTTGGCACAGATGACAAGGAAGATCTGAGATATATTCCTGCCAAATGTCTTGTATACAGACTAGAACATAAAAATGTTACACCCGGAAATGCATTTTGAAGTTAATGTCTTATAACATCAGGACCCTTTGTCCAATCTTTCTGAAATGTGGCAGGATTGGTAATCATGGAAGGAACATAACATTCCCAGGTTTCATGCAAATTAGATGGAAGATAAAGAAGGTGCAGCCAGGAATGTGTATGCAGCTTTTCTTAAAACCACAACATTCAATTGCTTATAAAATCGGTCTCCTTTACCCAGTCTTACCATAATTTGGTACACATCGTACTCTCCGTTGGCAGTACAATCTCGCCAAGTTTCATCAATACTGAATATGAAACAAAAAGTTATAGCCGGAAATACCTTTTCCAGTGTTCTCTCATTTTTTCTGTGTTCTCCCATTATTTCAAAAAATATTTTTTTTGCTTTCATTATTATTATTCTTTGTTGTTATTACAATAACAAAAAAGAAAATGTAAATTTTTGTTATCATAATAACGAAAATGAACTGCAAACCCCTAGTGAAGTAGCAACTGTCAAAGTGTACCTACACCTTTTGCTCTTTCCTTTGACCCTCAAAGCCCCTCTCTGGTGTCCCCAGAAAGCACTGGCTCTACCTATTTATCCATCTTCAAAGATATTCAAATACCTGCAAGGGACACTGTGGCAGCTGCTGCCCCTTTAAGAAGAGTAGTGAGTGACCACCGAGGACTGGGCAGGCTAGATATTGCATTGGGGTAAGGGCTTGGCAAGGGCACCCCTGTTGGAGTTGAAAACCTCAGTAGTGACAATGTGGAGAGTAGGAGGCTTCTGTACCTTTAAAGACTGAGAGACTAGAGGGACAGCCCCACCCACTCTGGGTATATAAGAACAGAAGTGCCATACTGGGTCAGACCAATGGTCCATCTAGCCCAGCATCCTGTCTCTGACAGTGGCCAATCACGGTGGCTTGGGAGAAGCACCCAACAGGTCACAATGGGGGATCCATTCCCTGTTGTTTTCCCCCAGCTCCCGTCATGTTCCCTGATCCTGTCTGGCTAATAGCTGCTAATGGACCTATCTTCCAGAAACTTGTCCAAACCTCTTTTAAACTCAGCTATAGTACTGGCCCTTACCACAGCCTCTGGCAGTAGATTCCACAACCCAATTATACGCTGAGTGAAAAAATATTTTCTTTTATTTGTTTTAAACTTGCCACCCATGAGTTTCATGGAGTGTCCCCTAGTTCTAGTACTAGCTGAGAGGGTAAATAACTGCTCCTTGTTTATTAGTTCCACACCACTCATGATTTTATAGACCTCTATCATATCTCCTCTCAGTCGTCTCTTCTCCAAACTGAAGAGCCCCAACCTACCAAGCCTCTCCTCATACGGGAGCCCTTCCATGCCCTTGATCATTTTTGTTGCCCTTCTCTGTACCTTTTCTAGTTCAGCTATGTCTTTTTTGAGATGGGGCGACCAGAACTGCACACAATATTCGAGGTGCGGTCGCACCATTGATTTGTATAGAGGCATTATGACATCCTCAGTTTTATTCTCTATCCCCTTCCGAATAATTCCTAACATTCTGTTTGCTTTTTTGACTGCTGCTGCGCACTGCGCTGTGGATTTCATTGTATTGTCCACAACCACCCCCAGATCCTTTTCCTGAGTGGTAACTCCTAGCTTAGTACCCAGCATTGTGTACGCATAGTTTGGATTATTTTTCCCTACGTGCATCACTTTGCACTTGTCCACATTAAATCTCATTTGCCATTTAGATGCCCAGGCACCCAGTGTCGTAAGATCCTGTTGCAGTTCCTCACAGTCTGCTCGTGTTTTAACTACCTTGAATAACTTGGTGTCGTCTGCAAATTTGATCACCTCACTCTTAACACCCTTTTCCAAATCATTAATGAATACATTAAACAGCACCGGTCCCAATACAGATCCCTGAGGCACACCACTTTTTACATCTCTCCATTGTGAAAACTGACCATTTAGTCCTACCCTTTGCTTTCTATCTTTTAACCAGTTTCTGATCCATAGTAAGACACTACCTCCTATCCCATGACTTTTTAATTTTCTCAAGAGTCTCTCATGAGGGACCTTATCAAATGCTTTCTGGAAATCCAGGTACACTATATCTACTGGGTCTCCCTTGTCCACATGCTTATTTACACCCTCAAAGAATTCCAACAGGTTAGTGAGGCATGACTTACCTTTACTAAATCCGTGTTGACTCTTCCCCATTAAGCCATGTTTGTCAACATGTCCTGTAATTCTGTCCTTAATGATGGTTTCCACTATTTTGCTCGGCACAGACGTCAAGCTTACTGGTCTGAAGTTTCCAGGATCGCCTCCGGATCCCTTTTTAAATATCAGGGTTACATTTGCCACCCTCCAGTCCTCGGGTACAGTGGCAGATTTTAGTGACAGGTTACAAATTACTAACAGTAGGTCTGCAATTTCATATTTGAGTTCCTTCAGAACTCTGGGGTGAATGCCATCTGGCCCTGGTGACTCGTTAGTATTCAGTTTGTCAATTTGCCCTAGAATATCCTCCAACGTCACATTCATTCGTAACAGCTCTTCCAATTCCTTGCCCACAAAGCAAGGATCCTGCATGGGTACCTCCCCCAAATCCTCCGCAGTGAAGACCGATGCAAATAACTAATTCAGCTTCTCTGCAATGTCCTTATCCTCCCTGAGTGCCCCTTTTACTCCCTTGTTTGGCCCAACTGACTCCCTAGCAGGCTTTTTGCTTCTGATGTATTTGAAAAAGTTTTTGTTGCTTCTTTTTGCCTCTTTAGCAAGCCTCCCTTCAAAATCTCTCTTGGTCTGGCTTATTAACACTTTACATTTACGTTGCCAGTGTTTATGCTCTTTTGTATTGTTTTCATAGGGACTAGCCTTCCATTTCTTGAAGGATGCCTTTTTGGCTCTAATAGCCTCCTTCACCTCCCCATTTATCCATAGTGGAAGACTTTTGGTCTTCCTGTTTCCTTTTTTATAAGAAGAGAGACCGACAGAGCAGCAGTCAGTGCCTGGTTGGCAAGGAGTGAAGAACTCTGCTGGAGAGCTGGAGCTACTGAGGAGACCTCTCCAAGATCCTGAAGCCACACTGGGCCATAAGAAGAAGCTTGGACTGGAGAGGCCAGCCATCAAGGATCTCCAGAGTCCTCCTGAAGAAGCATAACAGTGAGTGCCAGCCAGAGGATCCTTGTGTGACTGAGAGAGACTTCCGGGGGTTGCTGCCTAGTAGGAGAACTGGAACTGTGTATTACTGTGTAAAGACTTGGAATACAATAGTAAAGTGAGTCACTGGAGCTAATCCTCATAAAAAGACTGTGATTGTGGGCCTAATCCTGTGGGGACTTACCCCGGGACAGCGCACCCTGTTACAGATACCCCCCTTATGCCTATTGCAGCATTGGTCATACTGCTGCCATAGAGGTCATGGGATCAAAATTAAGGTGATGACACATCCCTGTTTTACACCCATGGCTGAAACGCAGTTCGAAGCAAACAAGGATAAATGTCACCAACACACCATTGCAACAGGCGCTAACTGCCCTTGGGGGCAGTTTGTGAAGATTCCAAAGAGGCAAGGAGGCTGGGTGAACAAACCTCTTTGCTGTAAGGTTTGCCCACTACGGCCAGGATTGAGGCACATGGACCAGGCAACATGACAAAGACTGCAGTACTACTTTCCACGCTTGTGTGTGTGTGTGTGTGTGTGTGTGTGTGTGTGTGTTCTCTGGGATTAGCAAAGGCCTTCACTTAGAAGAACTGTCAGTCCAACACTTAATCCAGCTAAACACCAAAAGTAATGAATGATCTTGCATGGGTATCAGGGATCCCCTGGGTGTTTGACTACAGGCCAAATCTCAGCCAAGTAAAGGGAGCTGGAATTTCCATTGGGTGAGAGGTGGTGGGGAAAGGGCAAAGGGGTCGCTGTGGGTGGCACCAATTACTGTGCAAATAATCACTGCTAAGACCCTCAGCCCATTCCACCACTACTGTCACCTAAGAGGAACAATCCTTGATAGTTGTCATAGAAACCACACAATGCCTATGCAATATGCAGCACTGCTGTCTGCTATTCTCAACTACCCTACCTTGAGTATGGAATGACTTGGCATTGTGCTGCAGCAACATGAATGTGATGCTGTCCTGTGACTCTACTGGGAGTAGCATTGTCTCACCTTCTTGTGCCGGGCTGGTGGGGACAGAGATAATAGTGTTTAGTTCCTTCTCCCTTGTGGTAAATTCCGGATTTTGTATGTCCTCCTGCCATCAAGCTGTCCCAGCCACAGAACACAAGAGAGAGACACAAAAATTGGTCACTCCCTCTGAAATCCAAATTTCCTACTTTGTGAAAAAGTACCATGTTTGGGGAAATAATAGAGTATAGTAACCCCCAAGATGCTCTGGAGGAGACCTCAGTAGAAGAGAAACTTGGACAATTTGGTACTGACAGCACAAAGGAACTCCAACAGGAGATTTACATTTCTTCCTATCCATGGAGACTATCCTGACAGTCTTTGGCAGAGAGTGGATGTAGCTAGAAGCAAAATGAGGAGTAGGTGGGGCCAAAACATGTCAGTGGGCATTTTTACATGCTCCACTAGTTTTCTCCTGGACTTCAAAGTCTGGGCTCACGCGCAGGGGGAGAGGGTTAGACGTTCACCCACCCCCCAACCCCAATCGCCTGGGCACCATTGTAAACAGCGGCACCAGCCAACTCCTGCATGTTTGTCATGATATCAAAGGACGTACAAGTCCGGGTCTCAAAACATGTGGGAGTCACCCAGTACCGTTGTTTACAATGGCGCTTGGGCAACTCCTGGAAGGGAGGGGAGCATCTAAACTAGGGATGGAACTTGCCCTCGCATTTCTCAAAAATTTCATCAAGAATCAGGATTTCAAGAAATCTCATCCAGAAATGTCATCAAGAACAAGAATCTCATGACATTCTCAAAAACCATAGCAAGATTTCACCAGGGTTACTAGAATCTTGCAAGAATATTTTCCATTCTCGTTTCAGCCCCTAACTCTAGACCTCCCCATCTCACACACAGCACGCAGGTTTGTAGAACCCAGACTTTGAAGTCCGGGAGAAAGCTGGAGCATGTAAAAATGCCCAGAAAGATTAGGTCTAAAATATGGCAAGGAGTGGGAGAGGGGGTGGAGCTAAAGTACCCCACTGAGAGGGTAGGGTTAATGGTATGCCAGGAATTGTGTGTGGACAACATAATGAGTAAATTCAGTGGTATGTCACAGACAAGGTGGGGCTACAGTAAACCAAAGAATAAGTGGGACTAAAGTAGGGAGTGGCTGGAACTAGTGACCTGCCAGTGAGTGGGTGGGCTAAAGTACACTGGAGAATGGGTGTGACTAGAATAAAATAGGGGTGGATGGGGCAAGTCGTCTGCCAGGAAGTGGGTGAGGCTGGAGTAAGCCAGGAAGTGGATTGGGCTAGTGGATCTTCTACTCCAGCAAACTCTGCCTGCTTTCTCTCCAATGATCCCCTCAGACACCAAGAATTTTATTAATGAACAGGATATCGAAAAGCTGCCAGGTAGTGGTGGGAACTAAAGTATGCCAGAGAATGAACAGGGTTAATGGTCTACCAGGAAGTGAGTGTAGCTAATGTACTCCAGGAAGCAAGTGGGGTTATAAAATTTTACCCAAAATTTCATAAATAAAGGATTCCAGCCAATATCATCTGGTTAAAACTGTAAATAAGAAACATCTCCCAGAGCATCAAAGGAGATCAGACTCCATTTTGGCAAATTAAAGGAGCACTATTCAGTCCAGAGGAGGTGAGACCATCTTCTGCAGCTGCTGGCAGGACATGACTAAGACAGGGGAGAGTTGCTGAGGCCTGTCTCACTCCTCCCATTGACTTCACTGTGGTTGCTCATTATCCCTAGCAGGCCCAAGTATTTCAGACTGGGCCCCTGAAAACTGAGAAACCTGTAATTGATAGACACTTTTGAAGGTTTGTGCTCAAGAAAATTGCCCACAGCCACTTGCCGACGCACCCCCCCCCCCAGGAAATGAGACACAGAGACATAAATGGATTTTAAATTGGCCGCACTCTTTATTCAACAAATCATGGAAGTTGGTGGAATTGCTTCTAAGCAATTTTGGGTCCAGTATTTTAAACCTAAAACGTGAAGCATATTAACAAACAGGTGTATGGCCTGGATATGCCCTCCTGTGCCATCACCAAATTGAACATTAAACATCCCCTTCGAACAGCTCCCTGGCCAAGGCCGAAGGGGAAAATTATGCCCGTTCGGGCACGAGTAAGGATGATGGTGTCATTAGAATTGAGGGCCATGCTTGCCCTTACCCTTCTTTGACACCACTCCCAGAGGGATGATCTTGCTGTAGCCATGCCCTGCTTATCATCAGGTATCAGCCCTCCATCTCTTATGGAGATGACTCTTTTATCTAACCTACCCCTACCTACCAAATAATCCTATTAACCATACTGGACCCCTGCAAGAGTGCGACGAGATTATAATCATTCAAAAACCTTAACATTATCATTCCGAATTGCCTCTGTCATATTAGTACCAATTATATGCTTAACTTAAACTATTTTAAATTCTCATGCCAATTATAGAATTATGTTTCCAATCAAGTCAAAACGTAAGATTATTTATTTATTTCTAATCTATTCCCCATACTGCGAGGAAGGCAAAACAAAAGGTCATCTCGTAATTGTTGAGGTGCCCTCCAAAATTCCTTCCTGGCCCCCTTGTGGCAACCGGTTAAACCCGCAGTATTAAAGGGATGGGTGGGTGGGTGCTGCTTCCCTGTTGGGATTTTGCTGCGAATGAGGAGAGATCTGCACGGGCGGCAGTTGCTCCTCCTCCCCCTCCTATGCAAAGGGGAGGAGCTGCCCCCACACCGTCCAATCAGGAGTCCCTGCTGGGCACACCTGATGCCCGAGCCACCAATCAATGGTGCACGGGCCGAATCAACGGGGTTTCCAACCCCGTGCACATTTTCGCGCCCATTTCCCGTGCAGGGAAGAGCGGGGCGCGGCAACCCCCCCCCCCGCCCCCTATGCAGGGAGCGGAGGGCCCTAATGAAATCAATGCCCAAGCTGGCAAAAGGGTCCAGATCTTCTACTCCACTAAACTCGGCCTGCTTTCTCTCAGCTGATCCCCTCAGACACCAAGAATTCCATTAATGAACAGGTTATCGAAGAGCAGCTAATTTTCTGCCCTGAAATCTCAACTTCTGTTATTTGGGAACACAGCATACATCAGCCCCTACTCAAGGTCTCAGTGTTCTCATCATGTAACCCTGCTCAGCTGCAGGGATCTGTGCTGTGGTGTGAGAACGAAAGAACAAAATATAGCAGCTTGGTTCCAGCAGCAATGGTTAGTATAATTAACATTAACATTTTTATTATTAAGCATGCTACCATTTCACTCCCCAACTCCTCCTGATATTATGACAGGTCACCTCAGGCATCGCTGGAAACCCCCTTTTGCTGTTTCAGCCACTGGTACCTAACCTGGCTCTGCTAATACATCGAGTTCTGACCTTGCTCTAGTCCCAGCATCAACCTTAGCCCCATTTCTCAGGTTTAATTCTCCACAGAACCTTATGGATCTACTCAGGTGTTTCTCAAAACAACCCTCTGCTATTACAGCCATGGGCCTATCCTCAACAGAGGCAGACTGGCACCATCCTGTTCTGAACAGGAGGATCTGGGGCCAAAAGGCCACAATGTGTCACCAAACTATTTCCCTACCACTTTTGTAAACCAGTCTGTCAGCTGGCAGCACTTGGCAGTGCCAGAGGCATTGTTTGTTCAGCAAAAGAGCTTACGACATATTTGTTCCTATGTGCTGGTGTTAAACTCTATCAGAGGTTGCTCCTGAGTTTCTATCACATTCCTCTCCCAGACTGGCCTTGTCTTATGCCCACCTACCTTACTCGATCATTCACAAAGCAATATAAACTCTCAGTGCTTTGCACAGCCCCTCTCCATCTTGCTTGCTCTCCTTTTCTTCCCTCCCCCTGCACCTTTCCCCATTTTGTTCCCTCTCTCCTCTCTACCTCTGTTACATATTTGCCAATGCACCGAAGGAGACAGGACACCATTATTGGGATTTTAACGGCCGCACTCTTTATTTAAACCAATTACAATCGTAATTCAGGTGTGGGCAATCGCCTAATGCAATATGGGTCCAGTACTTGAAACCTAACCATAACAATACGAACCCTCTGGGTGGTTGCGATGTACCCTCGCTTCCCACCCACAAAACGTCCATAACGTCTCCCCCTCTCAGTGACTCCGGCCACAGGTGAGGGGGACCATAACCTCTTGAACATGAGTAAGGATGAGGGCGCCTGCCGACGGGGGACCATACTTGTCCCTACCGCCCTCGCTCGACGCCCCTCCCAGGGAAGCTGCCCCGCCACTTTCCATACCCTGCATTCCGGCGAGTGGGCCTCCCCATCTCTTTAGGAGATGACTCTTACTTATGACCTATCTATCCTATACTAACCTATAGTACTGGACCCCTGCAGAGTGCGACAATGACTGAACAGAGCACAACACCACCCAAAGGTCTATGGGACAACTAATTAGCCAAATACCCAACACTGTGAGGAAGGCGAAAAACGAGAACCCCATTATTGGGCCAGATTAGGGTTTCCACAAAAAATCCTTCCTGGCCCCAATGGCGGCCAATAATAAACCACAGTGCAAGGGGACAGGGTGGGTGGGTGCCATTCCTTGAGCTTGGGCCGCAAGTGGGGCCGAAGCTAGGCAGACTCCCTAACAGAATCAGGACACGCCCCTAGGGGGCAACCCACGTGGCCTCTCTGGCCCAATCCCTGCCGGCGGGGTTGCCTAGCAACCCCGACCGGGTAATTGCAGCCTTGCGCGGCCGGTTGTTTCCCGCTCTGGGGGCTCCTTGCAGCCCCGAGGCGGGAAATCCTTCCCTAGCTGCCCTGCCCCCTCAGAACGGGCGTGGCAAAGGGCCTTCCGCCGTCCACCGCCCCCCTGAGGGGAGGGGAAGGCGGAGGCAATTCTCACTCCATTTCGCAGTAGCTTCTCCTACCTCCCATCTCGGCTGAATGATGCGTGTGATTGCTGGACGGACGTGAAAAATTCAGGCAAGCTTCCAATGCTCTGAGGTCAGAGTTCTCTTTGGGAGAAGAGGTGACACTGATGTATTAATGGGTTGCAGCTCTGAAGCATGAGAGGCAGGGACATGGAGAATGAGCACACTGTCTTAGAGCCACAAGCAAAGTGCAGGTATGTATCAAAGCATCTGAGGGAGACTGTATCACCGACGCAGCAACTTAAGTGCCCTATAGCATACAAGGGAGACGATTACCAGGGAGCACAGCGGCACAGGTGCCTTACAGCATCCTAGAGAAACCATATCTTCAAGAAGTGCAGCAATGTGAGTACCCTAGAGCATCCAAAGGAAACTGTGTCACCCAGGGAACACTCTAGGTGTCTTTAGACAGATCACCCCCAGATCTTTTCCAGGGTTGGCCAGCCCCGCATCCCCGCACTCAGCCCCAACAGCACCAGATTTAAATAGAGCTGACAGCTGCCATGGCCTGCAGTCTACCGGCACAGCACCCCCTCTCCTGCACCATAGAGCTGCGGGTGGATCAGCTGCCGTTCTAGGTTGCTGACCACAGCTTTGTGGCATTGCCAGGGAACCCCTGGCCTGAAGTGGAGCTACAGTGGCCCATCCACCAAGCAGACAGATCACAACTCAGTTCCCAGCCAATGCTCTGGGTTTGGGTGGCCCGCTCCACTTGCAGTGGTCTGGGATGTTCTAGAGAACTACAAGTGGAGATGGCCCCTCTGCTTCTTCTTTGCCTCACACCTGGGCGGCCTGCCTTTAAACAGATAGGTCATCCAGGGAGGGCTGGCCTTAGAAATTGTGGGGTCCCCTCGGTCCCACCCACTTTCCCTTGACCCTGCCCACTTTCCCTTCTACAATTAGAGAATTGCCATAACTTATTTTAAACCCATCAGTACAATGTGCACCAAAGCCCCATCCCCAGATCCTCCACCACAGACGTCTCCAGTAGCCCCTTCCCACAAAACCCTCTCTCCAGATGCCCCCAGGCCTGGCCACAGCCACTCCAGCCCCTTCTCCCCTCCCCCCCCCCGGCAGCGTACTCAAACGTTAAGGCAGACAGTAGGTGCTGGGGAGGACGTAGTGCCAGCACGAGGTGAGGCAGGGGTCTCCCTCCACACATTCTTTGGTGGTGGACAGGCAGGGCAGCCAGCGGGAAAATGAGCATGGCGGCAGTGCACTTGGCAGGCAGCCAGTGCACGTGGTCTCAGCCAGCCAGAGGATGTAACAGCTGGCAGGGGCTGCCCTGAACCCAGCCTCGGGACAGGGACAGGAGGAGGGACAAGGGCAGGATGGGAATGGAGCATCTTAGCTTCCTAATTAACCATTGCTGGGGTGGAGGGGAGCTGCCTGACCCGAGTGGTGTGGAAATGAGTTTCCTGAGCTGCAGCTGAGCTGGGTAGCTGGGGCTCCGCTGAACAGCCTGATGGAGGTGGGGATGGGACGGGGAGCCAGGCAGTCAACCAGGCAGTGCTGAAGCCATGAGACAGACTGTATCAGCAGTGCAGAACGGAGCCCCGGGGTGCAGGGCCCCCCTGGGGAGTGGGGTCTGGGGAAACTGCCCCGGTCCACCCCACAGTAAGGCTGGCCCTGCACCCAGGGATGAGGTGGAGTAGAGGTGCAGTCCAAGTAAAAGCACCTAGTGACAAAGGTTGTTTGATGGGGGGTGGGTTTCGTGTCTGCTGAGTAGATAACCCACGGAGCACCCACGCATGTGGAGTGGGAAAGGATTAAAATGGGCAGCACCCAGGGAGTCCATGCCCCCCACACGGCCACCCTCCATCACAGTTCAAAATAGACAGTCATTCCAGAAGACAGGCCAAAAACCTTCCAGGCCCTCATTAATATGCCCCACTGTATGACATGAAACATGGTGGTTAATGAACATGGTTAATGGTAAGTGAAACCAAACCACTGCAGCTGCTGCCACCACCCTCAACAGGAATCTAGGAGGAAAGGGTAGGGGGGACAGGGTAATGCAGACTCATGCACCCATTGCGGTATGCAGAGCTGGCTGCTAGCCACAAGGGCACCAGGGCACACAAAACCCTTGGACATGTCATACAACCCATGGGCAGCTCAGGGAAACAAGGGGGAATGCATCGGGGAGACCAGTGGGACAGCAGCTGAAAAAGCCAAACACCAATCCACTCCCCCACCCCGCCAGGCTGACAGTCCAGTCCCAAACACACGCCCCACACAGCGGATTCTGGAAAAACATCGGCAGTGCACGGGGGCCTGTTCAGAGAGGGATCATGGCTGCTGGAGTGGGGGCAATGAACTCGGTGGTGCGAATGGCCCTCAGTTGGATGAGCAGCTGCAGGGTGATTGTCGCGCCCCCAGCTCCAAGAAATGAGCAGGAGTCTCTGCAGGAGCAGGTGCTGCAAATTTGCAGCTCTTGTTCTGCCCAGGCCGCTGGAGTGGTCAGCGAGGGTTGCCCTGGGCAACCTTCCCGACCGCACGAAAAAGGGGAAGCCCTGATTGGCTACTTGAGCCATGTGATCTGGCCAGCAGATTAGTTTGGCGTTCCCCGCTCAGTCCAGGACAATCGGGGAACGGAGCAGCAGACATCAGCTGCCTCGCGCATCTGAATTTTGTTCAGGCATGGTGAGGCTTGCAGAGGAGACTGTGAGGAGAGGCAGGGAAGAGATGGGGAGCACCAGGAAGCGTGGCCCTAAGGCTGGAACGGCAAGTCGGGCTGGGAGTGAGGCCCAGTCAGCGATGGAGGGGTGGATGAGGGCTCGAGCTTCGGGGAGCCGCAAGCTATGGGCCAGAGTGAGCAGGCGGGAAGAAGGGGAAGAAGGGGGGCCAGCTCAGTCCCCCACCTCCCTGCCAGTAGGGGGGACAGCCCTGGAGCACTTGGACACCTGTGAGGCCCTGCTTTTTGGCGCTGGGCCCAGTGCTGCAGCAGGGGCCCCACCCATGCACGAGGAAGCTGAGAGGGTGGACAGTGGACTGGTGCCTCAGGCCTGGCCCGAGATGGCTAATTGGGATGGGGGCGTGGGTGGGGCTGGGTCAGGATTACCCACCCCAAACCTGGTAGTGCAGACCTTGGGCAGGGCCTTCTCCCCAGCAAGTTTAGGGGAGGGCAGGAGTGGACTGAATGACAGAATGAACGAGGCAGGAGCCCCCCCCCCTCAGATGGGGAACCAGGCCCATTGTCACCCCCGTGCGCTTCGCTGACGAGGCGCCCCCGGCACGCAGACAGAGAGGTGAGGTGAGGATCTCCACACCGCTGGGCGAGATGACAAACCCCAAGAACTCTATGGTGTCCATATGAAAGGCACACTTCTTCAATTTGCAGAACAATTGGGGGTGGCGTAATTTCTGTCATGTGTTTCACATGCTCCATTTCTGTAGAGGAATATATTAGAATGTCATCTAAGTAGGCTATCGCATAAACATCCAGAATATTCCAGAACACATCATTAATGAAATGCTGAAAGGTCACCAGAGCATTGGCAAGGCCAAACGGCATGACCAGGTACTCAAAATGACCATACTGAGTCCAAAACACCGTCTTCCATTCATCTCCTTGATGGATTCAGACCAAATTGTAAGCTCCTCGAAGATCCAACTTTGTGAAGTTCTTAGCTCCCTGTAACCAGTTCAGTAGTTCACGAATTAGAGGGAGCGGGTATCTATTCTTGATAGTTATAGCATTAAGTCCCCTGTAATCAATCATGGCCATAACCCCCCATCCTTCTTAGGGACAAAAGACAGGGGAGCCCCTGCGGGGGAGGAGGAGTGGCGGATGAAACCTCTCCGTAGGTTTTCATCAACATATTCTTTCATGGTACTTAACTCTGGCCAGAACGGGCGTAGATACGCCCCTAAGGGGGTTCCACCCCGGGGAGTAAATCGATAGGACACTCATATGGCCTGTGTGGTGGTAGCACTGCTGCTTTTTTTTCATCAAAAACATCGGTGAACTCTCTATATTGATGGGAAACACTAACCTCCGTAGAACACTTTACAGTGATCATTAGTTGTTTCTGCTGGCACGGGAGACCAGGACAGCCAGACACGTCCAGGGGGAGGGTCACGGTACGGTTGCTCCAATCAATAACAGGATTAGCATGTTGCAGCCCAGGCATCCCTAGTACAACAGGAAATATGGGGGTACACACAACGCCAAACTGCATCGGCATCATATGCCCCCTAATTATAACCGGCAAGATCTGAGACCGCATAGTGATAGGCCCTGACACCAGTGGGGATCCATCTATAGATTCAACCATCTTGGCTGGGACTCGGTGAGTATGCGGAATCTCATAGCACCAGAGAAACCCTTTGTCCATAAAATTCTCAGAGACCCCCGAGTTGATTAATGCCCATGCTATAAGACTTTGTGTAGGCCCTAGGCCTAATAGGAGCAGGAGCTGCACATGCTTAGCTACCATGGGCATGGTAGAGAGAACAACAGAAGCAGATGGAAGGGAAAGTGCAAGCCTTACTGGGAAGCCCCCCTATACGTCCCAGGCTTGATGTTTCCTGACTCCCTTTGGGCCTTTGGGAGTGACAGGCAGTTCCAAGCAAAGTGGAATGGTTCCCCACAGTAAAAGCACTAGGTGCGACGTTCGACGTTGTTCTCTTTCTGCTGCAGTTAAAGATCCCCTGGAAGCCCCCAGTTGCATAGGCTCAAATTCATCTCTTTATGGTTTTCTGCCTTGGATGGTAGCACCACCAGTGGTAACGCAGGCTGGAAGAGCTCTTGCCGTCGCTTGTGTTTTCATTTGTTCAGTCATTCATCGATCTGTAATGCAAGCGTCACCAGTTCTCCTCAAGTGGAGGGTAATGTGGTATACGCAAGTTGGTCTTTTAGCACATCATTTAACCCTCTCTGGAACATGACCCTCAAAACGTTATCTGGTCAATTCAAATCAACTGCCAGCTGTTGGAATTTAGTGACATAGTCCAACAAGGGCCCCTTTCCCTGTCTTAGCACCATAATCACGTTTTCGTCATCTTTTACGTGATGCAGGTAGTAAAAAAGGAACTTGAATTCATGTACAAACCCATCATAATTGCTTAGAAGGGGGATATTACTAGTGAGAAGGGGTGTTGCCCATGACAGGGCTAATCCATCTAGGAGACCAATAATAAATGCTACCTTCAAGTCATCTGTTCCATATGTCTTGGCCTATATTTTAAATGTTAATTCATTGAGTGCAAGGAAGTTCTGGAATTGGCGTTGATCCCCCGTAAACATATGGTGGGGCCCTTTGGTTACCGCGGAATGGTGGTTCCTGCTGCTGGGGGAACCACAGGAGCAGAGACAGGGGGAAGAACCTCTCCCCTGCCCTGCTGCTCCTTAAGGTCCTTCACTTCTAGGGCCAGGGATTGTACGGCCCTTGCGAGATCCTTAACCTCTGCCAACATTTGCTCCATGTGGCCTCACTTATCTTATGTAAGCTGGTGATACTGTGAGGAATAGGGGGGTTCAAGGGAAGGGAAAGGTGTGGTCTCCTGTGGCAGTAGGCACTCACTTGGGGTGGTGCTGGGGCGGGGACGGTACGGTCCATGGGGTCGGATGGCACATACCCCCAGGGGACCAAGGTGCCTGATGGAGGTGCAGGTCGCCATCCCCCCACTGAGGGAGAGGGAGGAGCCAGGTCCAAGGTCCATTCATGGGGGGCTGCTGCTGTTAAATGCAAGGTCCGTTGTGAACAAGGCCCCAATTATCCGGGATTTAATCTCGGATGGGGCTGCGGACCTCGCGTGTATCACGGAGACCTGGCTGGATGAGTTGGCCAGTCCAACTTTGGCTGATCTCGTTCCAGCCGGGTATGCCGTGCAGCATCAGCCCCGCATGGATGGCCGGGGAGGTGGTGTAGCGATTATTTTTAGAGAGGAATGGCCTGTTAGGAGGTATCCAGTTCAGGAGAT
>QEPC01014973.1:3426504-3480198 GCA_003113815.1 Sphenodon punctatus
GCCCGGACCTGGCCTCCCTCATCCATGCCTTCATCACCTCGAGGCTGGACTACTGCAACACGCTCTACGTGGGGCTTCCCTTGTTCCTGGTTCGGAGGCTGCAGCTAGTGCAGAATGCGGCGGCCCGTCTCCTTATGGGGACGGGTCGTCGGGAGCACATTACACCTGTGCTTTGGACTCTGCACTGTTTGCCAATAGCGTACCAAGCTAGGTTCAAGGTTTTAGTGTTGATCTATAAGGCCCTTCACGGTCTGGGCCCCTCGTACCTCAGGGATCACCTCGCCCTCCACGCCCCAGAGCGGTTCCTGCAGTCGGCCTGAGGTGCCTTCCTGGAGGTCCCCTGTGTAAAGCGGGGGGCCACAATGGAGAGGGCATTCTCAGTGGCCGGGCCGCGCCTTTGGAACTCCCTTCCGGAGGAAGCTCGCCTGGCCCCAAGCCTGTTGTTATTCTGGCAGTGTTGTAAAACCTGGCTGTTCGCCCAGGCCTTTGGGTGGGGGGGAGGGTGGGTTAGGGTTTTGTTTATCTCCCCTACCCTGTCTAATGTTTTAATGTTCAAGTTGTATCCCGGGGCCCTGTTTTAAAACATTTAACTTGTTTGATTATTTTAAATTGTTTTATACTTGTTTTATATCTGTTTTTATTGTTGTTGGAAGCCGCCCCGAGCTGTTGTCAGGAGGGGCGTGGTACAAATGCAAGAAATAAATAAATAAAATAAATAAATATATCCCTCTTCCAGCTGCGCAGCCAGATCCTGCCACTGCTAGTTGCTGTGCGGGCTCTGTTAGAGCAGTGGCAGGGAGAGCCGCTGTCGGGTCAGCGGGGAAGGCGTTGTTGCTGCTGCTTCTTCTGGGGACTGGCCAGGTATGAGAACACTGGCGGGCCCCCAGGTAGACCCTCCCCCAGATCCTTAGGCCCCACGGAGCTGACTTGACAGAGGCCCCCTCCTCAAAAAGGCACAGAAAAACCTGCAGGAGGCTACAGATCTCCTACAAAGCAACACTCTCACTCACCTCCCATGGTAGCAGCATTCCTGCTAGAGGCCCATCTCCAGTGGGCCCCAAAACATGGAACCCAGCTTGCTTGCCGTCCACTGGCAATCACGGCTGCACACACCATGTCCCAGGAGCAACAGGCTCCACGACAGCACATCATACCCATCACACGTGGACAAGGGGTATGTCAACAGCAGTTGGATATTATTCCTAAATCAGAGTTCACCAAGGGTCATGGTTAGACAGACATCGCAAACCGCTCTACCTGCCAGACCACACAATGGAGGGCTACAGACCTGGGACATGTCAAACATGTATAAGCCACAGCAATCAATGAGTGCCCCATGGAGATGGGAGGCCAATATAAGCTCAACAGGGTGTCTGCTACAGATGCAGCTGTGCCCCAAGGCTACCAGATAATGGAAGCACAGACCCCCAACCCCACCCCAGGAATCCTGGGAGGCCTCTCCCCAGAGAGTTTATTGCAGACAGTAATCTTGGTCCATGGATGATATGGGAACACCTGGCTGTGTTGGGTGGGAGCGGGGCTGCAGTCCATCCCCAGCTTAGGAGGGGAGAACAAACCCTGGGGAAACATATGGGAAGCACATTAGGCAATAACATGTAACTGTTTTATTCACAATATGACACTGGAATGGGAGAACGGGATTCTGCAACACGGTAGTAATGGGTACCTGCCCCGGATCCCGCTCCATCTGGTGCTCTGGATGCAAGACAGCTTATACGGGTGCCAGAGGATCTCCAGCAGGAGCTGCCAGTCCTGGCTGCACTCCCACTCCAGGTGGTTTTTACACACTGTAAAGGGAGATGGGGCAGTGGAGGAACCTGTCCAGTTCCTCATGAAATAGCTGTGTGTGCCTGGCACGGCCAGAAGTGAGGTTTTGATCGTGGACAAACTTGTATTCACTCCTCAAATCATTCACCTGTTACTGGTACTGGGACATGTCCCTACTGTACCCCAGTTGCACCATCCCCTTGGAGATGTCTTGCTATACCAATTCAGTTCAGTTCGGTTTATTTGGCACTGGTTTTCACCTTGGCCAGATTATCAAACATTTTTAAAACACACACACATCAAACAGTGAAATAATACATTGTCCGATCCAAATACAAACATAACCATAAAATATCAAATTTGTATTTGACGTCAGTCATTTAACTAATTCTACTATTAGTTAAATGACAGGTGGATGATGGCCCTGGTCTCTTCCTCAGCCCAGAGCATGACCTTGGGTGCAGGGCCTGTGGGGGGTGCATCCCGTGCAGCTGGAGCCCATGAGGATAATGGTCTCCCAGTTGGGCTGTGGGCAGGATGACTGGTTTGTGAGAGGCCGCTGTGCTGCTCTGTGCTGTTTCTTTATGGTGCCGACAAACTTGTCCCCTGGCTGTGTGTACAGCCAGGTTCACACGGGCCAGGAATGTGTGTGGTAGGGCTGAAGCGGTAACTCCTTTTTTTACGCCGATATTTCATTCCACCATTTTGGAATTATCCATGACTTTCCACAGCTTTTACACTGCCATTTTGCTAATTCCGTGCCCTTGCTTTGTGACATCAAATTTATTGAAATTATAGGAAATTGTCAGAAAGAATCTCGGAAAGAATCTCAGAAAGTGTTGGAAGAAACATTGTTCACTACTTTCGGATGTCAGGAAGTACCAGTAGAAATTGCGGAAGGTCACAGACAAAAGTAGTGAAATGAACGTCTCTATCACACCATGCCACTCATTGCTGAAGAGTTCTTTCCATAGGAAACAGCTACTGTGGTGGCTTGCTGTTTCAGCCCTAGCATGTGGGGCCCTCCGCATGCACAGATTTGCCTGCCCCCACACAAAATATCCTGGCTCTTTCTCCACTGCTCCATGAGTGGTCATGGGCAGGTGGTGGCTCCATGGGTCATGGAGTGAACACCCCCCGCCCCCACAACACCACCTTTAGATGGGCATTTGGATGTATGTAGGATGGGTGGACCTGTGTGGTAGCATCTTGTCTAAAAACAGCCAAAGGTACCCACAGTATCCAGAGAGATAGCATTAGGGAACCCAGTAGCACAGGTAGCTTACAGCACACAAGACGGAATATCACTGGAGAATGGGTGACAGGTGTTCAGGAGGGAGACTGTATAATGGGAAAGAGGTACCACATTCAGAATCCAGAGATGCAGAATAGTGCAGGCTATGCAATTGTACAGACCCCAAGTATTGGGGCTGTGTAGGGGTGGGGGATGGGGGAAGCCCACAATACCTAGTTTCCATGAATGAACTTGAAATGACAACACGAGAAGGACTGGCATAAAATACAGGGCCAAAGAGCTTCAAAAATGGGGCATCCTGACCTGTGGATGGTCTGCAGTAATACAGGAGGAAGCCCGAACACATGGGGCCCATGAAAAAACAACATTGGAAGGCCTGCATTGCAGGGAGCTCTGGTATCCTTATGTTTAACTTAACATAAAAAAATAATTACGGTAACGTTTTCTTTTTTCTTGTCGGTGAGTCGGTGTGTGATCGTCATAGTCGCAGACCCAAACCATCCTTTCACACAGAGCCCCAACTTCACTGGATCTGGCACTGCTATCTAATCTATCTATCTATCTATCTATCTATCTATCTATCTATCTATCTATCTATCTAATCTTCCAAATGTAATAACAGTAAAATATATCCTTGTCTCTCCTTGTGCTCACCTCTCTTAGATTCACAGTCTCTCTTAGACTGTAAGCCCCTTGGAGTAGTGACCTGTCTAGAGCTATAGATTGTACAGTGCCAGGTACACTGTTGATGCTTTATAAATAATAAATAATAATAATAATAATAATAATATCTACCTATCTAATTTCCTATTTCGCTGTTACACAGTGAGGGTGGAGAGGCTAAAAGTCCATTATAAAGATCACAGCTGGTGTCTTCCCTCAGACACAGATGAAATAATAATAGAGGCTGACACAGTTCATTCTGAGCAAGATAACAAGGCCAATAGCACATGTGCAGTCATTCACAGGCTCAGGAATCAGGCACGACAATATGCCTGGCTTCGTCATATCCCAGGGAGTTTAAAAGGGACCCATAGGCAGGCACCTGTGTATTCCGCATTTCCCCCATTGGTGGCAATTAGGCGCGGGAATATAGGGTTTGGATAGAAGTGAATCAACCCAAAAATGGCCAATTCAGTTCTATCTGAAAATTCAGATATTTTTCGGTTTTGGGTGATTCGGATCTTTTTACATTTACTTTTTTATTCAGATCTTTAACGTTGCAGTTTGTTCCCATTGAGAAAATGGAGAAAAATGCATGCAAAAAATTTGAATCCGAATTGAGATCTGAAATTACTAAAGAACTGAAACTGAAATATATAAATTCCCCCTGAAGTCCCGCCCCTAGTGGCAATGGTGGAAACACAGAGTACACAGGGCCCTACACATAGCCCCTACACAAATCAATATTCTTCTGGAATTTCTCTGACATCTGGCTAACAGATGGTCGGTGTGTGTGCCAGTGAGGGGGAGGGGGAAGGGGCGGGTGTACATAGGCACAGACCGGCGCACACTCATCCCCCACACATCTCCACACATGGAGCAACAAGTGTTGTCGCCAGCTGCTCTGTGTGTGGGTGATGGGTGGAAGTGGGTGGGCATGCGTGTTTCATGGGAGTGCACATGCACACCCACCCACCACTGCCACCACTGTACACACGGGACTCACCCACACATTCCCACGCAGATCCCTGCATGAGCATGTGTGGGTGTGTCTCGTGTAAAAAAGGTCGTGGACTCTGGTGGCCATCACTCAATCCCAGAGTGTGCCAGTCCAGAAGTGTAACTCACTGTGTCTTGGGGGTTGTTGCATCACATAAATTTATAAATGAGTCAGGTTCATTTCAGCCTCAAACCGGAGAAATTTCCAAGACTGTCAATGGCCGTTTTTATGCGAGATGCTAACAGGTCCACCCAGTAGACACGTATGCAAACACCCGTATAAAAGCGGTGGTGGGTGGGCTTTCGCTCCCATGACCCACGCACCTCCACCCATCCCCACCCATCTCCCCACATGGAGCAACTTGGGTTTTTCATCCCCAACAGTGTGAACACCCCTTACTCACTGGAATTCTGTGTGCGCTCCAACAAGTGCACACGCGGGTCCATTAAAAAATGGCCAATATTCAGCTCTAGTGACACATAGACACCAGTTTATAAAGGGAAAGCTTATACTAAGGTTTAAGATTGCCAATATAGGATCAGAGCTTATACAGATGTTGTATATGAAAAAAATAACTGTAAATTAACGCAGTTCTAGCCTGACTTGTAGTTCTTTTGACTTTGAACTTACCCTAAGAAACATACAATTTCAGAGTTCATTGCTTGATCATTCCAGGCCAGGCTCAAAGCTTATAAAGACCAAAACCCTGTTCTCTCATACTGGCAAGTCAGGCTGTTGAAAAATCACTCTCGGGCTGGCAAAACAGGCAAAACTCTTTCATGGTCCCATACAGTTGACCAATAACTTTCATGCCCCAGTTTCTTTATATCAGCAGTTTTGCCATCTCTCTCTAAGTCTCTTCAATTTATTATTAGCACTTCAAATGATAGAAACTCCTGTTGTTTTTGTGACAGTTTTGTGTATTTACCTTGATGACCTTCCTGCTTGAATTTATTTACTTCTTTGGTTCACCTGCAGGGACCAACGTTTACTGTGCTTTCTCCATTGCTTCCAATGGGGACAATGTAGTTAACATAGGTTTCTGCCTAAAGACTACACTTTGTGCTCACCTCTTGTGGAAATGCAGAAATGCTGCTTCTTACCAAGCACATATATCCACAGTGTTCTTTTTAACGTATCATAACACATAACTCATACATCCTCAGACAGTATGTTCCATGCTCTCTCACTCTTGGAACAGGGGCTTGCTTTCCAGAGACCATAGCCATTGCTAGGGTTTCCTCAGCTGCCCTGGGAGAGAGCTAATTCCTGGCTTGCTGGCCTTCTGCTCTAGGCTATTTGCTGTCCCTGGTTTTATTTCTTTGGTTAGGGGATTTTTTGCCTTGAAAGTTCAGCTGCACAAGAGGCCTCACTCAGCTCTAGGGCTCCCTTTCACTCCCTAGCAGGATGCCACCTGAGCCTTCTGGAAAAGTTTCCAGTGTGTACGTCCCCTGGGGATCCCCTCCTAGCTGATGCCATTCCATGCGCTTCGTTGAGCCACTCTCCTACCGAGCTGTCCGCTCCACTCCTCTTCTCCTCCCCTCACTTCCCAGCTTCTGATCTTGTGAACACATTCCTCCTCTTGTGTGATGCACATACAGAACAGTGGTGAAAAAAGCATGTGGGTCAGGCAGGTATTCACATTCCAGAACTGCCCCCTTCCGCCAAGAAATACGGATGGGCTTAGAGAGAGAGTAGTGGCACTGAAATGATGAGTTTGCCTACAGGCCCAGCAGGCTGAGGCTCTTGTGCATTCTACCAGTTGCTGTGCATAGTAAAAGCCTCCTCCCAAGGCCTGAATTAGACATCTGTGTCTGTAGGGGGTCCCCAGTCACCGGAACCCTATTGATTATGTCAGTGTCTGCCGTAGCTCAACAAGGAGCCTTTTCTGCAGCACCTTGGAGCCCATAGGGAAGCGTGGCAGAGAGCAAGTGGAAACTTTCAGGTCTTAACACAAGGAATGCACCAGGGAAGAGACTGACCTGCAGATGCTAGAGGTGGCAATTTGACAAGAGGCTGAGATCAGGGAGGCAGGGCATGAAGCGATTCAGGGAATGGGGAGCCTCTGATATCCTGGGAATTGTACTAAGTAAAACTGAGGGGAGAGCAGAAAAAGGTGGAGGCATTCTCTTTAACAGAGGGAAGAGCAGGGGGAAAAAAGAATAAGAGGAGGCATTCTTACAGACATTAGCTGTTTTTATTATTGTAAACCACCTTGAGCCTCTGCTGGAAGGCGGCATATAAATTGGACAAAATAAATAAATAAGCTGGAAACCAGAAGCTGATTTTGACTCTGTGCTTGTTGTTCCATGGGAATCGTTGTCCAGCCAGCAGAAACACTGGTGAAAGCAGGGCAGAAAAAATGGTTACTTTTAGATGGACATGGGGCTAGCCACCCCTAGAACTGCTCCAGGTGTGCACCCCTGCCTGGATGGAGTTTAAAAGGACCTGAAGGGTTCCCCAACCCAAGGTCTGCCTGCGTGGCACACCCCTCCTCCCCATCTGCACCATAGGGTTGTGGGTGGATTGCCTGATGCTCTAGCCTGTTACCTCCAACTCTATGGCATTGCCTGGGGAAACAGCAGGCTGGAAGTGGAGCTGCAGCATGGGTCTGCTGAGCCGACTGCAGCTCTGCCTCCAGCCACTGCCCCAGGTTTGGCCGGTCTGCTCTGCACGTGGTGCTCCAGGATGTTCTGGAACACCACCAGTGGGGTTGGCCCAATTCCACATCTGGTGGGCCACCTTTAGACAGATGGGCCACTTGGGGCTGGCATGGCCAGCACTGTGGTAGCCCATCCATCTAAAAGCATCCATTGTCACAGTGAGCAATCTAAGACACCAGCACAGTGCCTCTGGTGATATTCACAACAAGCTGTGGGGTGAGGAGGTGCTAGAGGTGGGGGAGAGATGATTCACAGAGTTTTTGTGCACATCCCAAAGAATGAATACATTTCTCAGCTTCACAATTCGATCTGCGAACAGGAGCTTTAAAAAAAGGTGAGATCTTTCCAATGAATGATTCAGTGAGAATTAGGGGATGAGCGATAGTGCTGGAATGCTGGGGCATCAGGATTTGGGGGTTGGGGTGCATCAGAGAGCACAGTAGGATCATTTGCTTGTGGAGACAAGGACCAAAGGCTAGGGAGAGTCTTAGGTGTGGTTTATGTGGACATGGACACACTGGGGAGTACAATATTGAGGCACTTAGGCAAAGCAGGAGCTGCCAAGACCTGTATGTATTCCAGGGAACCTTTGGGGAATTGGGCTATACACATGCTGCAGTGCATTCTGGGATGCATCTGGGAGGTCACCAGGACTGATGGTTTGGCATGGAAGGAAGGTAAGGTAATTCCTGAGATGACTGACCCACTGGGAAGTATGTGGATATGTCCCTGGACCCACCAACAGGTCAGGTAGAGTGCAGTATGATTCTTCACCAAGAGGAATTCATGAGAGAGTTTTGCTCCAGACAAACTAGGGTTGCAGCCTTTGGTTGTTTTTAAACTGACACTTCAATTTTGGCCTATGGGAGTGTCAGGTAAAAAAACCCACTACAGGTGCCAAGCCTAAAACAAACAGAGCTGTCAGCTCCCCAGTCCAACACCTGCAGCTGAGATTTTGGTTCAGCTGGGAGGAAGGGAGAATCAAGGGGATGACAAAATATTACAGTCACCAAAGAAATACTGAGCAATAAACATTTTCACTGTCTCGCTGCCCCTCCCTGGTTACATGGAGGGAAAAAGAGGCACGGCTTTCAGTCACTCTGAAATTCTCCAGTCCCTATCCCTGCTTATCCTAGAGACTGGACTGCATTTCTCTGTATGTTAAAGCCCAAACTACCAGCCAAATCAACTGACCATTCAAAACATTCATTTGGTGTTAGGCTTTTTTAATCTAGGACATTATACAGCAATGTACCTGGCACTGAACAATTGATTAGGAACAGGTCCCAGCCCTGGGTAACTTATGACCTAGAACAGACAAGGGAAAAGAAAGGGAAACATAGAGAGAGACAGAGATACAAGTAGAGAAGTCACTCTTAACTTAGTTACAGGGGAGAAGGGAACCCTGAATGACAGGACAGTAGAGGGATCATCAGCGAGCAATCTGTAGGGGTGACAAGCTAAAGATTGCTCAATGATGCTCCCTCTACTGTCTTGTCTCTTGGGGTATTTTCAGATGTTACGTGATCACAGTCAACCACAACCACAGTGAACCACGGTTAATCCCGCAGTGGGGCCAAAGCGCCCTGAATGTCTGTTTCGCGGGCACCAGATGTTCACCACAGTCAATCCCCACCAGGGGTCAAAGTTAACCACGCTTCCGGAGCTCTGGCCCGGACCATCTCCGAAAGCATGGTCAAAGCGATTCCCACCGGGAAACAAAAAAAAGTACGTCTAAATGGCAACCACCGGCCGGAATCAATCAGAATGATTCCCAGCCGGGGACAAAGCATGCAGCGTCACTGCCAGGCAACAAGCAACAACACGGGCCAGGGAGGGAGATTTAAAGGGCACCCAGCAGCAGGGGGATGTGGCAGGATGGAGCGAGGCAGAAGGGAGAGGAGAGAGGAGGGCAAGCGAGCAAGGAAGGCGGAGGAGGAGGTGGCAGAAGTGCAGGCAGAGGAGGAGGTGGCAGAAGTGCAGGCAGAGGAGGCGGTGGTCGTGCTGAACATGGAGGCGGTGGGGGGACAGCAGGAGCCGGGACGGGCCGCCCCGGTGCCTTCTGGGTGTTTTGACCATGGCCCGGGATCGGCATAACGTCTGTTGTGCTGCCCCGGGCTGTGGTCTGCCAGTCTGATTCTCTGCCGTGGGGCCTTTCTTGTCCACGGGGGGTGGGGGTGGGGGGTGGTTAGCTGGCTCACCGCCACTGGGAATCCACTGTAGTGAATTGGGCGCCCGTAACGTCTGAAATCACCAGAGTGGGAGAAACATCTTTAACTTTGGAGTGGAGATGACGAATGCCTCTCTCTTGCGGGAGTGAGCATGAGGTCAGATGGACAAAGAATCAAACCCTTTAGGGTGATACAA
This sequence comes from Sphenodon punctatus, assembly GCA_003113815.1. Taxonomy (NCBI): domain Eukaryota; kingdom Metazoa; phylum Chordata; class Lepidosauria; order Sphenodontia; family Sphenodontidae; genus Sphenodon; species Sphenodon punctatus. The sequence goes on from QEPC01014973.1 coordinate 3,436,241, forward strand.
TAGCTTGGGACAGTAAGAGGGAGTGGGGATTTGTGAATACAGGAGACAGGAAAACTGTGGAAGGGAGGACAAACTGTGACCATTTAGGGATGCTCAGACAGAAAATATGTCAGCTGGAGCAAAAAGTGTTAATAAAGCCACAGAAGCAGTCAGCAGCAGAGAAAATGTGGTGCAAACATCAAACTAATTTTAACCTCCTAAAAAGTCACTCTGGAAGTTCTCAACCACAAGAACACCACAATCAGGGAAGTAGCAGACGATCCCTTTAATTCACCCAGGAGGAAAGTAATGCAGCTTCCAAAGACTAGGCAACCCCAGGGTTACCAGAATTCTGGGGTCCAGAATTAGGGCCACGGGAAGGCATAATGGGCCAAACCCCCTTGAAGGCATTGACAAGCCATAAATGTTTTGACCTTGGGTACAAGGTTGTGAAACTGTTGCCATAGATTTATGTCACTTCTGCTATCAGAGTCTCAACAGACCAAAGTGAGGCAAGACTGGAATGAGCCCTGGTATAGAAGATGGAACGGGTCTGAGTGAGACACTTGACACTTCTTAAGTGGGTGCTAATAATCATCCATTTGTACGTAATCATCATTCATGTGTATGGGTCATGAACACATTCCACCAGGACTCAGGTTCTTGGACCCCAGTGCAGCGGCACCACCTGCACCTATTATATCTGTATCCTTGGTGGGGAGGGTCATTTTCTTCCCCTTGACTTCAAAAGTCCCATCATGTCCCCCATAAATGGCACCTCTGCCCACTTGTCCAGCTTCTAAGAAATTCAAATGCCACCAAGGGGCAGTCTTCTTAATGCTAGCATCTCAAGACTCTGGTTGCAATAGCAATTAAAGGAAGCCAAAATTAAGAGGACTGTCGGCTCGTACCCAAATCCAGAGGAGAGCATGTCCCCTTCATCCCCTTAGGGATTGTGGTAGGGTTGCAGAGTTTTAGGGGGTGGGTGTGGGTGGGTTGGTATCACATTTAATGTTTTTATGGTTTGTGAGCCACCTTGAACCTATGGGACGGGCAGCATATAAATTCAAATAAATAAATAAATAAATAAATAAAAACTATGCCCTCTGTTTCGACACCAACTTTACACAAATTTGCAGCAACTAAATTAAAATATTTAGCTAATGTTCTGCAAACAAACTGCTTTGTGTACATCTTCCTTTTAGCTCAACAGGAGAGTGCATTGTTCCTGAAAGGAAGACAGTGTAGGATGTCCTGCTGGGGCACTTCCTTCTAGCTATGGCCTTTTTCTAGCTACATTTTCTTGCTCTGGCCATTGGATAACCGACTGAGTGAAGGCTACAGATTGTGTTCACATGTGACTTTTACTCTGTAATAATGAATCAATTGTAGCCTGAAGTCCCCTTCGCCGCCAAAATGGCGGCGACGGGTAAATTGTCGCATCCCCCTACCTTCCTGGGAGAGACGCAGAGGCGGGGCCTGGCATCGAGACTCGCTAGAGAGCCTTCGTTGCCTGTATGCAGGTTGCCATGGCAACCGTCCTGGATCGAGGTCGTGCAACTGCGCCTCATTGGACTCTGAGGGACCCGCCACTTTTAGGAGGGGCCGACCTCTCTGTAGCCGCGTGGCGCAGCATTCCTTTGCTGGCGGTGAAGAGTCAGCAGCAGAAAAGTTTAGCGCAGTGACTCTTCGAGTGCAGGGCCCGAGGCAAGGCTATGGGGCATGCAAAGAAGAAAGCGGGGGGGGGGCAACAAAAAGAAGGTGCCGCCGGCGCGGCGAGGGCACAGCGATCAGGAGACCACCACCCCCAGGGCGCCCGACCAAGAAAGCGGTGAGGCACTCCCGACCCGGACCGCCATGTTGGAACGGCTTCGGGAGTGTGAGGCCCTGCTGAGGGCTCGCCCCCCCCAATACTAGTGAGGCCCTGAGGATGGGTGAACGGGGACCAGGACCAGACCCAAACCTCACTGGGGAGACACACAGGGAGGCCAATATTGGGGCCACGGGGGGGCTCGCCCCGCCCCTAGACTGAGGGAGAAAAGGGCAGTGGTGCCCCCAGCCCACTATAGGGATGAAGACAGTGGCACTCCCCAACAGGGCCAGTGTGGCACTAGCCGGGGATGGGAACAGGAAAGCCCATGGGGAATGGAGCAAAGGGGCACACAGAGTATGAAAGTGCCCCAAGGGTACACTGAGATGGATCAGCCTGGGACAGCAAGTCCCCAAGGAAGCGTGGGGTTCTTGTACCGCCAGGGGTACCTGGGCGGGGCAGACACAGAAGGTGTTACCTGGGCAGTGCCCTCAGGATGATCAGACACCTATGGGGTCCCGGGCCTAGCCCGTTTTCAAAGACAACAGTCAACCACGTTGCAGGCCCTCGGGCCTGTGCGAGGATCCCCGAGTGGGGTGCCCGTTCCCCCTCTCTTGTACAGGACATCACAGGACGATAGATCACCCCCAGCAGCTCGATGGCGGGTAGAGGCTACAGGAGCACCAGATGAAGACCGGGACGAAGAAATCTGGAGGAGGATCCACGCCATCGAGGATGAGCTTCATGGACAAGGGATGAGGGGGACAGCGGTAGCGCGCAATCCAGCCCCCGAGCCAGAGACGAGCTATCCATTGAATGCCCAAGGTGAGCAGGCAACAATAGGTGGTGTAGACATGAGCAGGGGCATATCAGCTAGTTTAATGGCACAGGAGGGCACGGGCGTAATAGACAACCAAATACAAGTAAGTGAGCCACTAAGGAGTCCCGCCATAACAGATGGGACATTATTCCCCCTGGGGGGGACCCCGCAGCTTGTATGTCTAAATGGAAGTTGGGTATGGGTATCCCCCGCGCCTCCACCTCCTGAGGGGGCGACGGGGCACGCCCAAATATGGGTAGGTCCTTCAGGCAAATTACAGAGACCCGAGATGTTAAGTGGAACATATCGCGATGCAAGACTCACCCTGCAGGGGAATCAAGGGGTGTCAGAAGTCAACAACACAGGGGCAGCACAAAGGGTAGAAAGGGCGACTGAAATGGAAAAGAGGGGAGAGATACCCAAGGCAACAGGCACTGGGGGGAAGGAGCAGGAGACCACTCGCCCACCCTCACCACCAGGTGGGCCTATACCCAGTGTAGCAGCACCATTTGGGGCCCACTTATTACCGGCAGTTAAAGAAAAGATTTTGAAGGGCGAATATGTCGACATTTATGCCCTTCTGTTCAGTGATCCAATCCTGGATCACACCGAACCCGACGAAGGAAAGGATAAGGAGAAGTTCAAAAGACCCAAAGCCGATCGGAATTGGGCGAATTGGACCTCTGCCTTCACGATATACATGGGGGTCATACTCCAGTCCGACCCGAGCCGGGGGTTGGAACTCCATAAATACACCGACATCGTGTGGCGTGCTTATGGAACAGGACCTGTGGGCGCATGGTTGCGCTACGACGAGGCTTTCCGCCACAGGGCGGCTACCACCCCCGGACTGAGATGGGATGTCCATGCACCTGACTTATGGTTGGAGTGCATGGTTGACGTCATGAAGGCCCAAAGGGCCAAAAGTGGTCACCCCCTTGTACGGGGTGGAGTCGGGTGGGGTCAGGACTCCTTTTGGGGTGACAACTGAGGGGGTGCCCAGAACAGCACAGCCCCTTGTTGGGAATATAATAAGAAGGGCCGATGCAACCGGCAGACATGTAAGTATCGGCATACGTGCTCCAACTGTGGAGGGGGACACTCAGCAATTAATTGTTATAGGCCAGGGCAAAGGGGAGGAAAGAGGGGTTATGCCCAAGGAGGTGGAGCCAGAAAAGCGGGCTCTAATCCCACTGTGGGGGCACGTAACCCGAAAGGGCCCGACTCCGGTCAAAATTGAGGAGTTCGAAAGGGCACTGCAAAGGCACCCGAATAGGGCTAAGGTTAATTATATAGTTCAGGGTTTTAAGACAGGTTTTGTTATTCCAGCGGGCTTTGTTAGGCAGCAAACGAATGTAAAGAATCTGAGGTCAACGATAGGGATGGAAGAGATAGTGATGGCCAAAACTGAAAAGGAGATATGGGAAGGAAGGGTTGTGGGCCCTTTTGAGCGCCCCCCCCTTGACGAACCTTGTCGTATCCCCTCTGAGTATTGTTCCTAAGAAAGCAAAGGGTGAATTCCGATTAATTCATAATTTGTCCCACCCCCGGGGTAGCTCGGTCAATGATGCCATCCCTAAGGAATTTGCAACCATAAAATACGCGTCCTTTGACGATGCGGTGGCAAAGGTTAGGGCCGCAGGTAAGGGTGCACTATTGGCAAAATGCGATGTAAAATCAGCATTTTGATTGCTGCTGGTACACCCGAACAGTTTCCATCTCCTTGGCTTTCAATTCCAGGGTGGCTATTATTATGACCAAGCTATGCCAATGGGCTGTTCAATTTCCTGTTCAGTTTTTGAACAATTCAGCACATTGGTTGAATGGGTGTTTACTCGAAGGCTCAATGGGGGAGGGGTAACAAAATACTTAGACGACTTCCTCATAATCGGGGCGCCAAAGTCAGGCGAATGCGCCGCCGCCCTACGATTATTTCAGGAAGTAACGGCAGATCTGGGTATTCCCCATGCCCCTGAAAAAACTGAGGGGCCAACGACAAGACTCACCTACTTGGGGATTGAACTGGATACCAACGACATGTCCTCCAGGTTGCCTGCAGAAAAGTTGGCAGGCATTCGGAATAAGATAACCGAGTGTTTAGGAGCCCGTAAGATTACCGTCCAGGACCTCCAGTCCTTGATTGGGAGTTTAAATTTCGCCTGCCCGGTGGTTGCACCAGGGCGTGCATTTCTATCCCGGCTATACGGAAAATTAAAGGGGGAATTACCTCCCCATTACCGCATCCGTGTCACCAGTGAGATGCGCCAGGACTTGGGAGTTTGGATGTCATTTCTTGAGGGTTTCAACGGAGTAAGTTTCTGGAGGGAGCTATGGCTCCTTCAAGCCGACTTGCAGGTACAATCGGATGCCTCAGGAAGGGCAGGCTTTTGCTTATACTTCAGAGGACATTGGTGCTCTGCCCCATGGCCCTGGGAGTGGCAACAAACAGGGATTACTAGGGATCTCACCTTTTTAGAATTATTCCCTATTGTAGTAGCAGTACTCCTGTGGGCTAAATCATTTGCCAACCGGACGGTGGTTTTCTGGTGTGACAACTTTGCAGTTGTCCACGTAGTTAACTCACTTCCTCAAGGTCCCCGAGAGTTATAACATTGATCCGGGCATTAGTGCTGGCAAGTTTGAAGGACAACATACTGTTTATTGCACGACACGTCCCTGGAATCGACAACGAGATAGCAGATGCCCTCTCTCAATTCCAGATGGACCGGTTTCGGGAACTGGCACCGGAAGCTTGGGCAGAACCGGACCTCATCCCGGAAGGGATCTGGAACCTTGGGAAATAGAGGTGCAGACCACTGTCAAAGGGGCACTGGCGCCTCGAACACAGGCTACATATGGTAGGGCCTTTAGGGATTTTCAAAGATTCAGAACATAAAAAGGGTGGGGGACAGGGTTCCCTGTACGAGAACCGGAGGTTCTCCAATTTGCATTAGAACTACATAAACGGGGGTTAGCTGTAGGAACCATAGCTGGAAAGGCTGCCGCCATCAATTTTGTGAGTAGGTTGAAGGGGTTTCCACCACCAGACAACGGGTTTTATTTAAAACATATGCTGGAGTCATGGGCATGCCAGCATAATTCAGTACGGAAGCTGCGAGCCCCTATAACATCACCCGTCTTAATTCGATTGGTCGCTACTCTAGTTGATGTTTGCTACAACACCTATGAGGCCCAACTCTTCCAAACAATATACGCCATTATGTATTTTGGGGGTTTTAGAGTGAGTGAAGTTGTCTGCAATTCTACCCAGGATGGGTCCCTGACAGCTTTTCGTTTGGAAGATTTGGAAACAGTCCGGCCCCAAGTAATATTGCGGCTTCGCCGTTCAAAGACCGATCAGAGGGGTCGGGGTCAAAGAGTCGAGCTGTATCCAGGCGGTCCACCTGTGATATGCCCTGTAACCCAGATGCAGAAATATATGGGAATCCGACCTAGTATCCCAGGTCTATTATTTATTCAGCAGACGGGAGTAGGGGCCACAATGTATCAAGTAAAAACAATTCTCAGGGCAACGTTAAAAAAGATCGGCCTTCCAGCAAACGAATTTGGGTCGCATTCTTTCCGTGTTGGGGCAGCAACGACGGCGGCAGCAGCAGGGTTACCTGAGGCTGCCATACAAGCTGTAGGAAGGTGGCGGTCGAAGGCTTATAAAAAATACATCCGACCGTATCATCATGAATTATCTCTGTTTATTCCTACTAGGACCCCGGGCCGGCAGGGCTGCTCGAGAGGAGGTGTGGATCATCGGCCACAGCCTCCTACGGTGGGCAGGAGTAGCAGCTGCAGCCTCCAAATGGGGTTCACAGTTAGGCCTTGGTAGAAAGGCACATATTAGATGGATGGCCAGGAGTGGATTACGTTGGAGACAGCTCCTCCCTATGCTGCGAGGTTTACAGCAACGGCCACCACCAGGAATTTTAGTAATACACCTGGGCGAGAATGATTTACCGGACAGGAAGGGAGTCGGTTTAATTATAAATATAAAGGAAGATTTGTTAATAGTTAAGCAGTGGTTTAGTGGGGTTCGTTTAATCTTGACAGATTGGGTGCCCAGAATTAATTGGAGTAGAGCTAAAAGACCAGGCCGAGTAGATAAAACCAGAAAAAACATTAACCGAGAGGTAGGGAAATGGATTAGATTATTAGGGGGTTCAAACATTCGCCATGTAGGGATAGTCCACACGAGGCCGGAGCTATACAGAACCGATGGAATTCATTTGTCAGACCTAGGGAACGAGATGTACCTAGCAACTCTGGCTGGCCATCTCAAAAATGTATTGGATAGGTAGGAGGTGGGGGTCGGAGTCATTCAGGATTGACCACCCCTTTGTGGCAGGGGTCCAATATGCCGGTAAAAGTTTAATAGGTAGATTGTTAAGATACTAATAGTCATCTCACTAAGAGATGGGGAGATGGTACACGGCGTAATGCTGGGCACAGCATGCACTGTGATCACGCTCCCTGGGAGTGGTGTTTTAACCAGAGTCTGCAGGGACATGCGCTGTCTTCGGACCTGGTGGACGCTTCACTTCTTACTCAAACCCACAGTGGGTTAGTCCCCCCCTTTCGGCCTTGCCCTGTCGAAAGAGGGGAGGAGACTTGGTTTAGGATACTGTCAACGGAAGGCACGTCCGGGCAGTACCCGAGTTAATAAGTTCTCTGAGTTAAATGGCATATTGGACCCGATTGCAAGGTGCAATTCCCCACCTGCCTACAGCTTGATGATTTAATAAAGAGTGCAGCCAGTTTTTACACCAACATAAGTCTCTGTGTCTCATTGGGTGCGTCGACAAGTTACGGTTACCACTCCTCCAGGTTTCACTTGGAGTCTCCAGGTTTTACTCTTCAACTACAGGCAAAGCCCCAAATTCTCTGGGTTATTCAGGGATATCTGAATACCTCCCCGCCCCCAAATCAGAGCTTTTAGGTGTGTGGTCCCATCAGAAAGGGGGAAGGTGAAGAGAATCTCCTTCCTCCTTTCTGACATGGTCCCATGCTCTGTGAATGCTCAGGAGGGGGCATAGGCATGTTTTAGAGTGGTGGGGGAGTCCCTTTTCACCACCCACTTCAGGTCAAAGACCGAGGGAAGATAACCCTCTATGTGTACATGCATGCGCATGCACGCAAGTGGTGACCATACATGGGGTGTGCAATTTGTTTTCATTATTATGATAATAAAAATGAAAATTTACATTTTCTTTTTCGTTACTGTAACAACGGAAACAAAACAAGCCAAGTACATGCACTTGAGACCTCGCATCTTCATGAATGTTAGACCCCTTGTCTCTCCCTCTGTTCCCCTTCCTAAGTCTCTCCCCCACCTCCTGTCTCTCAGATTGTAAGCCCTAGGGGCAGGGACCGTATCTATTTTATTACTTTGTAAAGTGCCAGGTACACTGCTTGCGCTATATAAATGTTTGTTAATAATAATAATAATAATAATAATAATAATACTAAGAGCAAAAAATAAAATAAAAAGTTAGTTTTTGAAATAATGGGAAAATGCTGAAAAATGTATTTCTGGCTATACCCTTTTTGATTATTATTCAATTCTGATAAAACTTCAGGGAATTTTATCCCCAGTGGAGGGCACTACGTGTACCAATGTTTGGAAAGATTGGATAAAGGGAGCCGATTTTATAAGCAATTGAATGTTGTGATTTTAAGAAAAGTTGCATTCACATTTCTAACTACAACTTCTTTATCTTCCATCCAATTTGCATGAAACCTGGAAAGGTTATGTCCATCCCAAAGATTACAAAGCCTGCCAAATTTCAGAAAGACTGGACAAAGGGTCCTGATGTTATAAGACATTAACTTGAAAATACATTCCTGGGAGTAACATTTTTATATTCCATCCTGTTTACAAGACATTTGGCAGAAATGTATCCCGCACCTTCCCTGCCATCTATGCCAAACTACAGTACAATTTGATAAAGGGACCAAATTTTATAAGCAATTGAAATTCTCCCATTGAAGACATAGCAGCACATGCAGTGCCAGTCAAAGGCAGGCAGTTGTCATGACAGGGGGAGGGAGGCTGTAGGAGGGAGGATGGGGAGCAACCCAACAGACACGTTCACTGGCTAATTACTGCATGCTTCCAGCTTTACAGGACCAATCAGTGGTGACTTCGAGGCGGGCATAGGGGGCGGCCCTGAGGCAGGCATAGAAGACACATAACTGGGACTTTGGGATTAGCATCCCAGCAATCAGGAGACATTTGGTGTTTTCAGACATGACACTAGCCCCAGTTTAACCACACTTTAACCACACTTGAATATTTCTTATGCATGTTGTAGCGCTACATCGGGCATCAATACAGCCCTGTAACATGCATAAGAAATGTTCAAGTGTGGTTAAACTGGGGTTAGCGTCATGTCTGAAAACACCCGTGGTTTACACATCCAGGCTGGCTAATTCTCATCACAATCACATTCTGCAGCACTGTGACAAAGGAGCTGAGAGAATCTCTATTGACTCTCCTAAACAGATGCTCCCAACTAGGTTGGGGTGGTCACAACACAGACATTTCTGCTGGCCAATTGGCATCACAAACCGATCTTATACCACAGTGATATGTAAGAGAATCCCTGGCATAGGCTCATGCTCTGCATATGTTGTGCAGGCATATACAATTGTGATCCTTTATTACATCTTTCCAATATTTGGCAGAAATGATCTTGAAGGTGTGAGATACAGCTTTGCCAAATTTCATGTACACTGGTTGGACTACAAAGATGTTACAGCCAGATATACATTTATAAGTTAATTGCTTATATCACCAGGACCCTTTATCTAATCCTTCTGAAAGTTGGCATAGATCTAGTTCTTATAGGTAGAATATCGTTCTTGACATTTAGCATAAGTCTTTTCTCCTTCAGTTGAAGCCCGTTACATCTAATCTTGGTGGATAGGACTTCACCACTTCTTGCTCCCACTGCAACCACTCCCACTCCAACTGCTCCCACTCTTCCCACAGAATCCATGACTGCTGGGAGAGATCCCTCCATGCCCATCACTGGCTAACAGAGTCAACACAGGTCAATGCAGAGACAGACATCATGACTCTCATGGAGTATCCCCTTGAACTTGAAAGCCAGCCCTTGTTTGAGGAGCCACCATAGATTCTGGTTGAGGACACGGATTCCACTTTTGTAGATGAGGAGGTGGAGGAGAATGGTAAGTTAATGCACATGTGTGTGTGGGGGGCGGGGGGGGGTTGCTTTTACACAGCTACATGATAAAGGCTTCTGTTTATTATCTAATTCTGTTCTTTATTGTTTAATGTGTTCACAGGTAGCCAGGAGAATGAGGAACAGCAGGAAAATCCCCAGGAAAAAACTCCACTAGATGGGAATAGTAGGCGTGGGACGTGGATGTCAAGGTACCATGGCAGGCCCACAGGCTGGCGGGGAGGAAAGACACCATGATGAGATGGCAGGCTGGTGGGGAGATAGAAGCCAAAATGGCAGGTAAGGGGGGAGATGGCATAAATGGTGGTGCTTGATTTCTGTATGTTTCAGAAAAGAGGATCTGTCTTGAACAAACAATGTAACCATAATCCAATAAAAATTATAAATAACTATATTTGATTAATATAAATAAGGAGATGATTACATCAAATATATAATAAAATAATAAGTGTTTTCCCAGTATAGGGATTGAAGACAACAATGCATAATATGAAAAAAACAGGCATTTGGAAGCATCACTCTTGGAGCATATAAGGTAGCCTACACATTTCAACTGTTAGTCTTCTCCAGGGCTTTTCTTCTTGTAAGAATTGCCAGTTGTAATACATATAGTGGTATGTCACATTAAGGTTCGATTTGGCAATTAACCATGAGTTGTTTTTTTGTTTGTTTTTGTTTTGTAATACTTGGTTTTTTGCAATTGGTCAATTTGTTAATTATTCTCTTTGTAATCATGTGGACAAAACAGACTCAAGTTTTTTTATTTAAGTAGATTGTATTCCATAGATAGCCTGAACTAATGGCTTTCTTTGTTGCCTTGCTACAAGTCTGCCAGCGCAATGGGTGTTGATGGAACCCCAACCACAAGTGCCCAAAGAAACCAGGATCTTCAGGTCTGTAACCAGTGGCGCAGGGAGGATTTGGCAAGGGAGCTGTTTGGGGAGACCACGCAGTGGGCGTTGGAAATCCAGGATGCCATTAACAGCATGCCTAGTGAGCAGAGGCAGCTGGTGCAGGAAACACTGCAGAACGCAAGGCCTTTGCTGCCAAGGCCTGCCTGGACCATTGGTGGGCGGACAGGCACTGGGCCCACTGGTGGCAGCAGTTTGAGTGGTTGGACAACATGATTAAGTGGGTGAGCAAGGAGATGAGCAAGAAGTGGGCACAGATTCAAAGCAACCTGTCCCAGTCCATTTACTCCAGAGTTCCCTGCTCAAGTATGTTGCTGCCACCACCGTGAGCATTGCTGCTCAGGGACAGGCACTATTTCCCAACCCTCTTTGGCAGTTCATGCCCCACCATGTGGAACCCATTCATCTGTCCTGGTTCCCCCTGCCAATCCACACCCCAGGTAAAGTACATGAATCCTCTCCGCGCTGCACTCACACCAGGGAACAGTTCCTGGGCCATGCACACCTCTCCCCTGCCAATCATTCCTGCACGCTTCCCAGAAACACTCCTCCACAGGCAGATCCACAAAAGGAGGATCAGGAAAATGTTCCCCCACCAGTCCTGCCACTGAACTAGGCATACCCAGCTGCCCTCAAAAGGAGCAGTTGCAAGAAGCAATAGTATAAGTTTCTTGTAAATAAAGTTCTTTAAGTTTTCTTCTGTTATTTATTTGTTAAATAAAGTTCAAGTTTTCCTAATCCACAATTTTCATGCTTTTTCTGGAAAAGGAGGGAAATTTGAGGGAGGGTGATCCTTGGAAAATGATGGTATGGCATAACAATAAACCACTTTGGAGGGGGGCTTTAGGGAATGACATAGCAATAAGTCATTTTGGGGGTTGGAAGGGGAGGTAGTGGGTGCACCGAAAATGGGGAGCAGGAGTCCTCTGGTCATGCACTTGTACATGTGGGTGGTGGGAACACATGGTGGGGCATTGCGGAATGGCTGTAGAGCACAGGGATATGCTGCTTTGGAGGCTGTAAGGGAAGTGGGATGGTGGGTGGACTGAAAAATGAGGGGTGGAGAGTCCTATGGCCACAGTGGTATAACACAGCAATAAGCTACTTTGAAGACTGGAAGCATTTGCACTTGAGGGTAGGGGGCCTACCACTAGTAGCCAGCAGCATGCTTCTGTGCTTCCTATTGCCATTCCCAGACCCAGTTAGCCTTCAAATGGCTAACTCAGAGGCTAATAAATAGGAAAACTCAGAGCTTCAGGCCTGCAGCCAGCTAGCCTCCAGATACCAATAGGAAATGCAGAGGTTCGAGCCTGTTGCTGGATAATTAGTGAATGACAATAGGGAACCCCAAAGAAAAGGCTCCAGGTGGAAAATAGTAGGGATGGGACATCTGGCAAAAAAACGGCTACCGGTTTTACCGGTTACCGGTTTGCAAAATCCTGGTTTACCGGATTAAAACCAGTTTACCGATGCCAGATCTATTGCATTGATTTCAATGGGGAACTGTCGGTGTCCCCATTGAAATCAATGGGGGGAAAAAAACAATCCCTCCCCCTGCCAGGCTGCGCGGGTGGAAGAGGGGACACCCCCCACCCACCCTGCCCAGTCTGGATTTTTTTTAAAAAAATTTTTTTCCCTGAAGTCCCTGGCTCCGGGCCATCACCGGCGACCCGGAGCCCACACCAGCAGGTAGGTACTAGGGTGATCCCTGGGGTGGTGGTGGTGGTTTAAGTTCGGATTATCCGGTATCCAATACTGCCGGTATTTTGCTGTACTGGCAATATTGGATTAATCCGGATATTGGGGGTACCGGTACCGGTTCCCCATGCCAGATTGTTTTACATTGCGGCCATTGAAATGAATGGCCACAATGTAAAAAAAGAAAAAAGAAAACCCAACCACTTTTCCCTCCCCCATCCAGACTGCGCAGGTGGAAGAGGGGACACACCCCATCCACCCTGCCCAGTCTGGATTTTTTTTTTTAAAAAAAAATCCCCGAAGTCCATGAGTGTTTTAACACCCCCCCACCCCAGGGATCACCTTACCCACCCACCCAGGGATCGCCTACCTTTGGCGCTCCGGGTGGCAGCGGCACGGAGGTCTGGTGGCTTCAGCGCTGGCTGTGGTTGCCAGCTTCAGCGCTTACTAGGCCTTCTGGGGAAACCCGGAAGTTCCCCAGAAGGCCTAGTAAGCGGTGAAGCCGGAAGCCACAGCCAGTGTTGAAGCATCCGGACCGCCGTGCCGCTACTGCCGCCGCCCGGAGCACCAAAGGTAGGCGATCCCTGGGTGGGTGGGTAGGGTGATCCCTGGGGTGGGGGGGTATTAAACCACCCCCACCCCAGGGATCACCCTAGTACCTACCTGCTGGTGTGGACTCTGGGTCGCCGGTGGCGGCCCGGAGCCAGGGACTTCGGGGAAATTTTTTAAAAAAAAAAATCCAGGCTGGGCAGGGTGGATGGGGTGTGTCCCCTCTTCCACCCGCGCAGTCTGGACGGGGGAGGGAAAAGTGGTTGGGTTTTTTTTCTTCTTTTTTTACATTGCGGCCATTCATTTCAATGGCCGCAATGTAAAACAATCTGGCACGGGGAACCGGTACTGGTACCCCCAATATCCGGATTAATCCAATACTGCCGGTACAGCAAAATACCGGCAGTATTGGATACCGGATAATCCGAACTTCCCACCCCTAGAAAATAGCATGTGGTGAGGGGAGGGCAAGGAAGGAAAGTATGCCATCCTAGTGCGGGAGCGAGAGGGTCCTGGATGGGCCAGAGGAAAATACAGTGACACACAGGAAACATTTTTAAAGGCTTTATTGATAGGACAAAGAGATCATTTGAAACAGTTCACAATGCTAATTAAACTGTGCCAGCATCTTGGATCTCCAGCTATGTGCTGCTTCGCTTTATTCAACTGGTCCTGGAACAGGAGGTTCATGAGGTTCCTTTAGCTGGCCACTTGGGGGAAGAGAAGACCCGAGGGAGGCTGTTACCACATTTCTATTGGTCAGGGATCTACAAGGAAGTAAAGGATTTTTGTCTTCCCTCCTGCCTAGAGTGTCAGAAAGGGTTGCTGGCCCGTGTATGCCCCACCCCATTGATACCATCACCGCTGATAGAGACCCCTTTCAAACATATTGGAGTGGACATAATCAGGTCCCTGGAAAAGAGAGCTGTGTGGTATCAGGATGTTCTGGTGGCTGTAAACTATGCAGCCCAGTATCCAAAAGCGGTACCATTGCAGGCACCATGGCACCAGCGATAGCAACGAAGCTGCTTAAGATATTTTCAAGAGTAGGACTTCCCAAAGAAATCCTGACAAATCAAGGAATGAACTTTGTGTCTCTGTTGATGTAGGAGTTCTCTGCCATGTTACACATTAAGCAGCTACATGCCTCCATCTATCACCCCCAGGCAGATGGCCTGGTTGAACGCTTAAAGGGGACGATCCAACGCTTCTTGGCAACCAATATATGGTGCTGGGAACTGCAGCCCCAGCTCCTTTTATTTTCAATGTGGAAGGCACTAAAATCCTCCACAGGCTTTTCTCCCTTTGAGCTCCTGGATGGATGACAACCTCGGGGACTACTGGCATTATTATTGAAGGAGGGTTGGGAGGAACAGGCTAATATGGCAATGAATGTGGCCCATTAAACCTTGCAACTGAGAGAATGCCTTAAGGTGATAGGGGAGTCTGCAAGGTGGAACCTCCAGGTAGTCCAAGAGTTCCAAGCCTGAGGGCATAATCACAGGGCCTGGGTGCAGGAATTTAAATAAGGGGACAGGGTGCAGGTCTTAATACAGACCAGTGGTCCCAAACTACTAGCCCTCTGGCAGGGTCCTTATGAAATGGTGTGACAAGTTGGCTCTGTGAATTACGAGATCTGCCAGACAGATTGCCAAAAGCTCCTTCAAATTTATCATGTTAATTTACTGAAGACTTGGGTCTCGCGGGACAGGTTCCTTATAGCTCTGTACCCCGATGACGCAGATTTGAGCAGAAAAACTCAGCACTGAGTAGGAAAGGGGGTGGGGGGGACAAGGTAGCATTAGAGGGACAGTTGACCCCACAACAGTGGGAGCAAGCGGAGTTCCTGGTGTGAGAATTCTTGGTCATCTTCTCAGTGACCCTGGGGTGGACAGACCAGGTGTTTCACCACATAGATACCATGCAAGTGTTTTTTAATGACTGGTTGTGTTTTTTGGCATGGATGAAATTTTATTAGTTTTTTTAAAAAATTGGTACCTTCACACATGCACACTTCCATATGCAATCCCTCTGTTCCCCCTTCCCTGTCTCCCCTCCCCCCATCTTTAGATTGTAAGCTCTTGGGCAGGGACCGTGTCTATTTTATTTTTTGTAAAGCATCAGGTACATCACTGGTGCTATATAAATGCTAATAATAATAATAATAATACAAGTCCAGCAGTTACCATGGTTCCTAACAAAACATTCTATTGTATTATCCGAACTTACTGTTCTACCTAGGGGCTTCTTCCAAGAATGTTCTGCTCATGTTCCTAGAACCTACTTCCATGTCCTCCCCTGATACAAGACAGCACACTCCTTAATTAGATTATCTGGAGTTCCAGTACAGAACATCCCCAAATCATCCCTGGTATGGTATATTATACAGCTGTTGAGTTCAACCGGGGTGTCTTGGGCCGGGGTCACATAGGTGTCCTGGGGCTGCTGGCTTGAGTTGCATGGGAGGCAGGCTCATCTGGAGGAAGCTGAGGTCAGGCGGCCTCAGCCTCAGGATACCCATGCAGCCCCAGGACAGCACTGGCTCCAGTTTACTCCAACTCTGCTGAAGCCGCCTTGAGTGGAGTCAGGTTTAGCTGGGGTGCCCTGGAGTTGGGGCCACATGGGTGTCCTGGGGCTGCCAGCTCGAGTGGCGCCGGGGGAGTCAGGGTCAGCCGGGGGAAGGATCATGTGGCCACAGCCCCATGATACCATGTGGCCCCAGCCTCAGGACAGCATTCCTGCCTGTGCATTCTTTCTAGCTATTTCTTCAACTGTGTGTCTCTTGCCTTCCCTTGGATACACAGCATCAAACTGCCGTGTCTCCAGCTCATTTCCAGTTCAGCCTTTCTTCCCTGCCCTTGATCCCTTTCCATTATTTGGGGATTTCTTTTTTTACTCCTTCTTCTTGGCAAGATGCAGTTGGGAAAGGGGTGGAGGGAGAATTTCTCCTTCCCTTCCTGAATTTCTGCCTGTCATGTGTGCTAGTTTGTTTCTCTCTTGCTATAAAAACATTTCCATTATTTCTGCAATAAGACTTTATTACATTTCTCCCCCCTTTCCAATCTGCATCCCATCTCAGCCTCTCCAG
This sequence comes from Sphenodon punctatus, assembly GCA_003113815.1. NCBI lineage: Eukaryota > Metazoa > Chordata > Lepidosauria > Sphenodontia > Sphenodontidae > Sphenodon > Sphenodon punctatus. The sequence goes on from QEPC01014973.1 coordinate 3,452,313, forward strand.
CGGGATGTGCAGCAGTTAATGATCAGCCCTGCTTATGAAGTCATGTAGGGTTTCTGTCAGGGGAGCTTTGGTTGGGGGGTGGGGAGTGCTGCAACCTCCCTTTGGCAGTTTGACATCCTTTAAAAATGATCCAGAACCCCCTCACACCCCGCTTCTAGTGATTAGTCAAGTGAACTGACCGATGCGCCAGCTGCCTCTCTGGTACATTGCATGAACCTGGAGGAAATCAGCAACACCAGCACGCTGGATGAGAGCCCAAAGACCATGGAGGGGCTTCTGGGTGCCACCAATTATGCTGCAAACCAGTGTAAGAATCTGGTCCCTCCTTCGACCTTAGGAGGTCCCAGCTGTTCTACCTTGATACAGAGTTCCAATAACCCTGCCTTACTTTTCAGGAGCCATGGACATTCTACTTTGAAAAGAACACAGGAAAACAGAAGCAACCTACTTTGAAAATACACCAACATATCCCATTACTAAAAGCAAGACAATTCACTAAATAAAAAAACCTATCGGTTTCAAAATACATTAATCTAGGACACTTAGTTTAGTTAGTTTATTACTAAGGGATCCAGCTTTCGCCATAGTCCATTGCAATAACAAAGAGAAAAAAACAGGGCACAAGTCCCTGTAACTCAAAAAACCTATTAAACATATACATCATACACATTCATAATCCAGATGGAGTTTCCTCCTTCGTCTAACAAACACTTTTATAATTTCAGGATGGGAAAAGATCCCACCACATGCAATAACATAACTCCCATTGTTTCTGATCCCTCATGACCTGATCCAGAATCAAAACATTCGAAATTCAGAATCGCCAATCTGACAAGCATACCAGACAGATAGTCCCCCAAAACTACTACCATATCTCACTATCCTCCCAGTAGGCACCTGTTTCCACTCATATTGGGCCTAAATCATACATGGGGTAAGAGCCTCCATCCAACCCCCTTGCCTCCTCCCTCTACCATAAGCAATGCCGGAACATCAGTTAACCATCATCCGAGCGATGACACTTGGGCGGCCCGAGCTAATGAGATAGCAATTCCAAATCATAGTACTCTTGTCACATAGGACAGGTGGCCTATGTCCCAGAGACAAGGCAAGGCTGTAAAATGCCACTAAAGAATCCAGAAAGAAAGATTCAATACTTGGGGATGATACCAAGGCTCTCCAACTAGAGCCCTATCCTTTTCCTCTTCTTTATGGCCAACCCAATAAATGTGGCCATTGCCGTCATGTTTACCCCCAATGATAATGTTTTCAAAAAAATGAGTTGGGCTGCCTCCTCCATCCCCCTCCTATTTTCCAATAAAGGGAAAACCCATATGTCCCACAGCGTAGCATAATACGGACATCTTAAGACGAAATGCTCGACTGTTTCGATCTCATGCAGGGAACAGGTACACAACCGAAGATCGTATTGGATTTTATTGTACTGCCCTTCCGAAACCGCAGTGTCGATCAAACCCAGTCGCAAAAGCGCATAATTCCTTCTCAATATTTGGTTGGCAAGGATAACCAAATAAGGTTCCAAACCAACATTTATTTTGATTAATCCATATTCAGGAGAGACTTTCCATTTCTTTATGGAGGCTAGATCTTGTAGCTCCTCCATTTCCCGTACTCTTGAAATTATCGCTTGTTTAATGAACTGGGTGGGTTTCCCCTGGAAATATAGGAAGGATAATCCCAACTTACTTAATAGCAACCCCAAATACTTAACCCATGGGTACATCCTAAACCCAGAGCATGCTAATTCTTCAATGGCACACTGCACCGAAAGCGTCCTCTGCTGGTGTCTAAGCAGCCTTATCCAAAAAAGCAACAATGCCATTCTCCCCTGATGCTCTATGGAAGGCATCCCAGTTTCGGCTCTCAAGATTGCCCCAGGGATACTGGTTCCCACCTTGAGAAGCCTACGCAAACTCTGATTCTGTACTCTTTCGAGTACAGTAGTATCGGGGCAAGGAATAACTTCTAATCTGTAGGTTAATCTATGACACATGATGCATCTACTAACACATGCTTAATACAATTAAAAATTAAATGCCAAAAGCCATGGAAATGACTGGTTCAGCTCTCATCCTCAACAATCACTTTCTTATACTAACATTCACTACAACCCATACAATTTCACTCACATACTCATTAACAATATCATACATAACCCTAAAAAAACCCAAAAGGGAGGGGGCAACACATAACTACACATAACTACAGTCCACCAGAAGGGGGGAAAATGGAATCTGCAGTTTCTCCATCACCACAATACACAAAACATCTAGAACATTAACAGAATCCCAAAATGATATAAATCCTCAAATGCACGCTACCCCACACTCCCTGACCTGAATCTGATGCTGTTGAATACAAGTTCAGTGGTTAATAAGGCAACAACTTTCCAGGAACTGATCTTGGATCATGCAACCGACCTCATGCACATTACAGAGACCTGGCTAGACACTGAGTCAGGACTTATTCTGATTGACTTTGTTCCAGCTGGGTATTCTGTGCAGCATCAGCCACGGACAGAGAGATTGGGGGGGGGGGGGGGGGGGGGGGGGGGCGGTGTGGCCATTGTTTTTAGGAACTCATGGTCCATTAGGAGATATCTGGTGCAACTTATGTCAGGTATCAAGGGTCTCCATCTTGTGGTTGGCTTGACAGTAGACAGATTGAGAGTGCTGTTGGTATACCGTGCACCTACCTGTATGGCGGCATCCCTGCATGCTCTAGCGGAGCTGGTGTTGGAGGTGGTATTGAGGTCCCTAAAGACATTAGTCTTGGGGGACTTCAATATTCATGTCTATGCCAGCCTGAGAGGGGCAGAGTGTGAGTTCCTGGCCGTCATGACAACCATGGGCCTGTTTCAAGTGGTCATAGGCCCAACGCATGATGGAAGCATACCCTGGACGTGATTTTTTGCACCAGTCTTGAGGCGGGTAATCCATTGGTGGTGGAGGTTTCATCTGTGCTCTTGTCATGGACAGCTCATTACCTCCTTCGAACCTGTCTCCCAGCACGTCTTCCCCTGGAGAGATGTGGAACCAGTTCGGTTGGTTCGCCCACGGAGACTAATGGAACCAAGAGTTTCCAGAATGCTCTGGGGGAGTTACCTTCTGATCTTGATGACTGCTCACTCAATGACCTCCTTGCTTTTTGGAACATCTTGCTTACTGAGACCATCGACTGAACAACTCCTAGTCATCCATTCCCTAAGTATCAGTACCGCAGGCCTCCTTGGTTTAATGAGGAACTCTGGCAGCTGAAGTGGAAAGGGAAACATTCTATTCTCATGCTCAAGCCAATAGATTGTGTCATAGAGCTAGTTTATGAGCCTATGCCATGGCTATGCGGGCAGCAAAGAAGGGGTTCCTTGCTGTCCTCATAGCATCCCCAATGTTCCTTCCAGAGAAGCTTTTCTGGGTGGTGTGGGGGCTGGTTGGTCTGGCCTCCCTCCACCTGGAACTGGAATCTTCCAGTGTCTACTGTGACACATTTGTTGATTACTTTGTGGATAAAATCGCTTGTATTCACCACAACTTTGATGCCACACTTATTATGATAGGAGAACCAGAGGTTATGGAAGCCCCGTCTTGTCCAATTTTATGGGATCAGTTTCAGTGGGTATTGCCCACTGATGCGGGGGATGTTCTTGGGACAGTCAGAGCCACCTCTTGTGAACAGGACCCATGCCTGTCCTGGCTGGTTAAGGCCAGCCAGGAGGCATTGGGGCTGTTGCTGGTGGGAGTGATCAATGCCTCGCTTCAGGATGGCAGAGTGCTGAACTGCCTCAAAGAGGCAGGGGTGCAGTCTCTGCTCAAGAAACCATCCCTTGACATTCCCTCGCCAGTTATCGGCCAGTCTCTAACCTTCCCTTTTTAGGGAAGGTTATTGAACGGGTTGTGTCTCAGCAGCTTCAGGAGCATCTGGACCATATCCGTTTTCTGGATCCCTCACAGTCCAGCTTTCATCCAGGCTATGACACGGAGACTGCGCTTGTGGCTTTGGTCAATGACCTCCGCCGTGAATTGGATCAGGGACATTCGACCCTGCTGATTCTGTTAGAAAGGTCGGCTGCTTTCGATACTATTGACCATGAGATGTTGGTTACCCATTTGCAGGACCATGCTGGGGTGGGCAGGATTATTCTTGAATGGTTCCGCTCTTTCCTGATGGGAAGAACTCAGCGAGTGGTACTCGGGGATTATTTTTCATCTCCCCAAGACCTCTCGTGTGGAGTCCCACAAGGTTCTATTCTGTCCCCTCTCCTGTTCAACATGTATATGGAGCCATTAGACGAGGTCGTGAGAAGGTTCAGTGTTCGTTGACATCAATACACTGATGACACCCAACTCTATCTCTCATTTTCATTCAACCCAGACCCAGTAGTCTCGGTGCTTATCCAATGTCTGGCAGTTGTGGAGGACTGGATGTGGGTGAGCCAACCGAGGCTGAATCCTGACAAGATGGAGGTGATGCTAGTCGGGAAGGTGGTGGGGTTGTCATCCCACATCATTGATGGGATTTGCCCCCACTGGTCCCCAGATTTGCAGTCTGGAAGTGCTCCTTGATTCCCAGCTCCACCTGGATGCCCAGGTGGGGGCTATGGCAAGGAGTGCATTTTGCCAGCTACATCTAGTGGTGGCGGCTTTGGCTGTTTGTCTCAGACTCCGACCTGGCCACTATCATCCATGCTTTCACCACGTCAAGACTGGACTACTGTAACGCACTCTACATGGGGCTACCCATGGTGATGATTCGGAGACTGCAGATGGTGCAGAACGTGGCGGCCCATCTCCTTGTGGGGATGGGTCGCTGTGAGCACATTACACCAGTGCTCCATTCTCCGCACTGTCTGCCTATAGTCTTCCGAGCTAAATTCAAGGTGTTGGTGCTTACCTATAAAGCCCTATATGGCCTGGGCCCCACCTATCTTCAGGACCGCCTCACTTCCTGGGCTCTAGATTGACCCCTGTGGTTGACCGGGAGCATCTCTCTCTTGAAGTCCCCCGAGTAGTGACTATGGAGAGGGCATTCTCGGTGGCCACACCAAGGCTGTGGAACTCCCTCCCAGCAGAGTCCAGGTGGCCCTGGACCTCCCCTCCTTTTAACAACAATGCAAGACCTGGCTTTTGGTGAGGGAGAGGGTGAAAGGTGGGGGGAACTGGGTTAGGGTGGGAAGGGTTTGGGTTTTTTTGTTGATGCCTCCATTTAGATGAAATGTTTTATTATTTATTTTATATTGGTATTTATTGTTGTGTTTTATGGCATATATTATTGTATTGCATTTTATGCCTTGTTAGCCGCCCCGAACTGCTTTAGCAGAAGGGGCACGATATAAGCTTATTAAATAAATAAATAAATATCAACTACAAAAAAAACCCCGACATCATTCACAAACACATAATAACCAACATACATCACCTAATTATTCCCCAAATAAAAACATAAAATCCAAAACATTAACGAAAGTATACAACAAAAAGTACTAAAGAACCACATACATACCTTCCACCAACCCCCCACCCACAAAAAACATCATACACGCAGAGAAAACATATTTAACACATGTAACATCCATAACGCATTTAACGTATAAAGTAAAAGGAGAAGATTAAGTTGTCAGCACAATATCTGATTGTATTATATAAAAGAAAATAAATTTTCTGTGGTAAGATTCATGAAATCATGGACTAAGAGTAATTTGGCAAAATATGAAGTGCAAATAATTGCACCTTTCTTTGAAGCACTGGGGATAGCCACTACTGTTGACTGAGTACTGGACTAAGTGACTCACTGGACGCCCTAATTTCTTCTTGTGAATCCAGGGTGTCTTGTATTAAAATTAGGGTTAAAATGAGAATCAATTTGTTGTGAAATCTTGGTCACATTTTTTTTCCTGATTTCCTGTTTACTGGGATTTACCATGTTCCATATACCAATCTACTGTGTACCACTTACAGTGTACTGCATTCGTCCTGGTAATGTGCATGCACAAAATGGCCACCACAGCTGTTCTACATATGCGCAGCCCTCTTTCAAGATGGTGCTAGCAGTGTTGCCACCATTTTGGAAAAGGGCAGGCAGCGATTATGCACATGTGCATTACCAGGATGAATGTGGTATAGTGTAAGCGGTACACAGTAAAACTACATATCGTACACAGTAAGTCACAGTAAACTGTAAATCAAGGTAAATCAAGAAAGTTTCTCAACCAAGAAAGTGTCGAGAGCCAAGGGTTTCCTTGTTTATCGATTATTGCAAAAAACAACTCGAGAACCGTGATTCCTGCAGAGAATCAATAAAAAATTGAGTCTGAGTTTCAGCCCTAATTAAAATACATTGGACTCTTCCATTAGAAGCCATTGTAGTCTAATGGATAAGGTGCTGGCACTGGACCTGGAAAACAAAGATTCAAAATCCTGTTTTTGCCATGAACTTGCTGGATGGCCTTGGGCAATCACTGTCTTTCAGCCTCAGTTCCCCTTCTGTAAAATTGAATATTATTGGTTGCAATCCTAAACTCCCTGCATGTGAGATCCGCATGGGACACGTGCGGGTCCTGCGCGTCACAATGTCCCTCCAATGGACTTGCATGTGAGTTGCGTGGCTGATTGGCCCCAGTGACTTGTCTCACAAGACCGTTGTAAGGATGAACTAGAAGTGATTATTAACTATTAGAACTAAAGGAGTCACTTTTTTAGTTGGGGGCTGTCACAGTCACATCTTCTGTAGACAGGAGGCTAGAAGAGGGGTGTCAGTGAGTCAGGCCTTCTTGCCAAATAGATCCTTCCTGCCTTTGCCGACGCACCGAAGGAGACAGGACACAGTGCTGGGTTTAAATGGCCGCACTCTTTATTAACCTGATAACAATCACAAATTAGGTGGGGGTAAATCGCCTAGTGCGATGCGGGTCCAGTACTTAACTTAACCTAACAAAAAATAACACCAAGGTTAACCAGAGGTGGCTTCGATGTACCCTCGATTGCCACCCCTCAGACGATCACACGTCTCCCCCTCAATCGGTCCCAACTGTCCGTGAGGGGGTCCACTCCTTCAACTGCGAGTAAGGATAAAGATGCCTGCCATCGGGGGACCATACTTGTCCCTACCGCCGTTGCACGGCACCCCTCCCAGGGAGGTTGCCCCGCCGTTTGCCATCCCCCTGCATTCCGGCAGGTGGGCCTCCCCATCTCTTAAGGAGATGACTCTTAATTATAACCCTTCTAACTACTCTAACTTACAGTACTGGACCCCTGCCAGAGTGCGACTATAATAACGAGCACAACAACACCCCTGAATAACTAGGGGGTAACAATTAGCCAAATATCATGCACTGTAAGGAAGACAAAAAATGAAAAACCTTTGTTCGGGCCGAATTGGGTTAATCGCAAAAATTCTTTCCTGGCCCCAGAATGGCAGCCGGTGATAACCCACAGTGCAAGAGGGAAGGGTGGGGTGGGTGCCATTTCCTTGCAGCTCCTAGCCTGACTGCGGCTACAGCTGCGTGAACTCTGCACGTGGACCCCACCCGTCGGGCTGGGCCCATGTGCTTTCCTATCCAATCGGGAGCGCAGCCTGGAGTCGCCTAGCAACCTGGGCTGCGCTCCGACTAACCCATGTGCCGTTTGCTTCCCGCCTCGGGGCCCAGCTCAGCCTCCTGCGGCGGGAAACTTTTGATCAGCCGTCCTTCCGCCTTCTAAGTGGGCACGGCAAAGGGCCCCCGCCCTCCACCCCTGTGGGGGGAGGGGACGGAGGCAATTGTGTAGGCCATTGCTCTGTAATGACAAACAACTCAGGTGAGCTTGCCTTCCCCTCTCTTGCCACCCCCAGAGAGGTGGCTATTGCACAGTGCTGTGGAGGCAATATTTCACAAATCACTAGCAAGCCATTAGGAGGGACCTATAACTTTTCTGCAGGTGGAGACAAGGCTTGTCTGCTCCTACATGCTTGGGAATTGAAGGACAAAGGATGTTTTACAACATACCTGCCACACCGGCTGTTCCACCTGATTTTAGCGACTTTGATAGAGTACAATCCTTTCAAGGGGAAGGGAAAAATCACTCAGGTAAGAAAAGAACCCTCCAGATGTTCATCTCAGTTCCTCCCGCCTCACCTTTAAAACCCACATGAACACTTATTTATTCTCTAGGTGTTTTTAGGATTCACTGCTGGTTTTCCTTAATGTGTGCTGTCCTTTCCCACTACCTCCCCTTTTAAAATTGTTTTTACATAGATTTATATTTTTAATTTTTTATTTATTTATTCGCATTTATATCCCACCCTTCCCTGAAGGCTCCATATAAATTGATTTTATATGTTGTATTTTTATCCCATAAACTGCTGAGTGCCATCTGGTGGTGGGGTGCTGTAAAAATAAAATGTATTGTTATTTGTGGTGTTCTAATCATAATGCTCCTAAAAAGCATCAGGGAGACTTGACGGCTCTGGAAGATGGGAGAGGATGGGAGAACTAAGCTGCCAGGACAAAAAACTAATTTTCAGTTAGTTAGATTCAACTTGTCAAAAGACAACTGAGGTTTATGGTTATTATTTTTAAACTCTCTGCCATCCTGTCTTTTGGACCATCCAACCTTGTCAAAATTATGGGTCTAAAACCAAACCTTAGTCCAGACAGAGGGTGTCATTGGGTATTTTCAGATGTGACGGGGCCTGTATTGGCCCCGTCACGGAATCACCCATTGATCCCCCGCCGGGATCAAACCGGCACGTCCAACAGGCTGATCCCGGCGGGGAATCGGGGAGGGGGCGGGGCTCAATGTGTGGCCGCAAAGCCCCACCCCCCCATGCTCCCTAGGCCGGCCGGCCGGCCGCCCGCATTGACCACGGCCTGGAATCCCGCCGCTGATTCCAGGCCGTGGTAGGGGGACAGACGAGACAATCCCCCTGATCACAGGGGGGAATCACATTGAACACGCAAATGGAGATGGTCCAGGCAGGACCTCCATTTGCGTGGTCAATGTGATTCCCCCCCGTGATTCACGGGGGTGAACATCTGGCGGGGAGCTTCCGTTCCCCCCAAAAGACACGTGATGTGACCACAATCATCATGTCAGAATTCTCCATGGTTGAGCGTGATCTTGTAACGTTTGAAAATACCCATTGATGCGTCAGTCCCAAAGTCAGTGTGACTTTGGGTGAAAACAGACGTAACGCTAATACCACTTTAACACTGCTTTAACATTTCTTATGCATGTTGCAGGGCTGCATAGGGCACCAATACAGCCATGCAACATGCATAAGAAATGTTAAAGCAGTGTTAAAGTTGAGTTAGTGTTATGTCTGTTTTCTTTTCACCCTTTGTTGTGTCACAGTGTGACAGTTTCACAAAGACAGTGTGGTAAAATCAATGTGACAAAGAGCCAATGTGGTGTAGTGGTTAGGAGTGCAGTACTTAGACTGGGAGGTAAAGGGAGTGGTTCAAGTCTCACCTTTGCCATGAACTTCACTGGGTGACCTTGGCCAGTCACAGATCTCTTGGCTTAACCTACCTCACAGGGTTGTTGTGAGGATTAAGAGTTGAGTTAATTAGTTAATGTTACAGTTAATAAGTTAAAGAATTTTAGGCCACCCTGAGCCTAAGGGATAGGGTGGGATAAAAAATATAAATAAAGAAAATGTAAAAGATGGAGACAAAAGTAGATCAGAAGGTGGCTGTGATCCACACACTACTTAATCAAAATCGTGCAGGCTTTAGTGGATTGTGGTCTGTATCTTTTAGTGGACTAAATTCTGTTGAAGTACACAATCTTTTGGGTCACACAGGACTCTTCCTTAGGCAAGAAAGAAGCCAAAAATACATGAACCGAATCACTCTATAGTTCTGACCTTTTTACCTGACGAAGGGCCCCATGTATCAAAATGCTTGTATACCCTCACCAACAGAAATAGGTCCAATAAGAGAGCTCATCTGAACTAATTTTTCTACCTCTCTTCACCAGTGAGTTTAAGATGTCTTCCTCAATAGTTTAGGAGTACTGATCAGTGTTGCTTTCTGCAAGTGCCATGGTGCTACTATAGATCCCATTTCCCATTTGTGCAGGGCTGCTGGAATATCCCCATCGGGACATCATCAATATAACTGTATCTGGCAGACTTGCTTTCAGGGATATGAGTTTCTCCTGCTGCTAGGGGACTTGTTTTCCTGGAGTTCTTCTCTCATCGATTTGCTGTCCATCCAGGTTTGTTTCAATTTGTAGGCTTTTAATTGCTCTACATACTTGTGCAGCCCAGGATTGATAAATCATCTTGATCCCTCTGTAGGGCTTATAGCAGGAGTAGAGAACCATTTCCTTCCTGTGGGCCACTGTAAAGGTCTGGCCTTGAACAACCACCCTTGGGAGCAGTGGCTAGCTCCACTGTGCCACTGCCTTAGGCTGCTTTTAGATGTGTGTGGCGTACATGCGGCGTGAAATCACTCTGCATGTAAAAATCCCACAAGCAGGGTTTACATGCGACATTTAGCGCGTTATAGACAATCGTGCGTTCTTTTAAAACCACAAACTAAATACCTTGGCCAGAAGCAGGTGGAGCATCAGGGCCAGGCTGGAGTGGGGTCAGGGCGAAGTGTAAGCAGAGTCTAGAGGGGACAAGCAGGGCAGACATAGGGCAGAAGACCAGATCTAGGGGAACATAGGGCAGAGCAGATACAGGGACAAGTAGAACACAGAGTAGATACAGGAAAGGTGAGGTGAGCAGATGACCTGCCCAGCTTCCTCTTGCTACCAGCTAGAATTTTATACTGTCTGGCAACCAATCAGGAAGCTGGCAAGTGTGGCAAGGGCTGGGTCAGAGAGCAGGGGAGTGGCAGCAACAGCTTTCTGTGGAAAGCCTGGACTTAGCCAGACTAATAGGCCACTTTTAGACGTGCTTGTAAAAATCCCATGGGTGAGGTTTAGATGCGATATTTTGCGTATTATAGGCAGTCGTGCATTCTTTTAAAACCACGAACTAAATACCAGAGGTTTTAAAAGTCTGCTCACCCCACCTTTCCTGTATCTGCTCTATGTTCTACTTGTCCCTGTATCTGCTCTGCCCTATGTTCCCCTAGATCTGGTCTTCTGCCCTATGTCTGCCCTGCTTGTCCCCTCTAGACTCTGCTTACACTTCGCCCTGACCCCACTCCAGCCTGGCCCTGATGCTCCACCCGCTTCTGGCCCTAATCTCTCCCAGCCCTTGGACTCTTATAGCCACTTTGAAAATTAGTACAAGCCCTACAGGATGGATAGGAGCTGGGATCAGGCATACTTAATGAGAGGATTAGCACAACTCAGGCTAGGGGAAAGGAAGAGTCGACCTCTGGTTGAGAGAGTGTGTGGGATATAAATTAAAACTGAAATGAAAATGAAGAGAGGGTCTTTATGTTTATATTTTGTATGGCTTCATCATGTGGTTTTATATTGGTATTTTACATGTTTTTTAATTTTGTTTTAAAGTGTAAGTCACCCTGAGCTGCTTTGCAGAAGGGGCAGGGTATACAATTGTAAAATAAAATAAAATAAATAAATAAATAAATATGGATCATGGATCTATACTATGGATCCATCCCCTGTTCATCAGTGCATATTCTCATCTCCACTCCTGTCCTCCGAGATCACTCTTTCACTTTTTGAGGATAGAGACTGGATCCATGGGCCAGATCCAGGAATTGGGAAGAGGCCAAATAAAATCAGCTGCTGTCTGCATTTGGCCAGTATGCCCACCGGTACCTGGATGAGCCTGGCCTCTAGCTTAGAACACAAAAATGCATGTTGTTGCCTCCTCACTTTCTCCTTCATTACCTAGGAGGCCAGCTGTCCTATAGGAACAGGTGCCCTACTGGAGCAGTCTCCAGTCCCAGCTGTCAGTCCTCTCTTTGTTGATGCCTGGGATGATACATATGACAAGTGAGAGCAGGTGCAGCACAGAATAGCTTCTAGTTGAGAACATACAAGGGCGGGGGTAGAGATGCAAATAAGGGGCGGGGGAAGGGGATGAAGACTGCATGTGGTAACACAAATGTATATGTGACAGTGGCCTTGCCTATTCCTCCACAGGGCATCATACCTTCCAGTAGTCCCTACTTAGGAGGGACAATCCCTCTTTGAGTGCAGAATCCCACTGTCCCTCTTGCATGAGGTCAAGGCCCCTCTTTCACCAGAGAGAGAGAGAGGTATTCAAGTCCCAAGCACCTCTTTCCTGGTTGCTTCCAAGAAAAAGCATTTTAGAGGGCAATGGGAAGATGAGGGTGCGGGATAGAAATGTTTTGTAAAAAACATAAAATTTAAAAAATGATGGAATGACAAGAAACTAAGGGGAATGATAAGCAGGAGAGCTTTTATCCCACTTTACACTTGGAATGTTGTCAGGTATGTGTGCGTGTGTGAGAGAGCTGGAGCTTAGTTTCTGAGGGTGAAGCTTATAAGACAAGGGGATGGAATTTTTGGCTGCTTGAAAGGTTGGATATGGGGCAAGCTTCCCCAAACCATCTTATATGCAACATGAACTTTCCTGCAGCTCCAAGGGTGATACGTGAAGAAAACAAACACAACTACTCTACATATGGCTGTGCTGAAACTTTATACTCAATCAAAATGACAACAAATAATGGGAATTCAATGATCCCAAATATTTTGCTGACATTTCAATTTTGACATTCAACCAGCCTAGGAAATTTGCTGTTGAAAACAAGGAAGAGAATAGCAGTTTTGGCAAAGGGAAAATGTGGCATGTTAAATTCTATTGGTATGAATGCTCTAATGCAAAATTTCAACAGCACAAATGGAATTGTGAAAATTTCACAAAATCATTTTGGTCCTATTCAATTAGCTCTACCAATAACCAGGGCCCCAAGAATTCTGCACTGCTGTGAGCACAGCAATTTTTTCAGAATTTGGGACTTCACCAAATTGTTGCAAAAACTGCCTCCAATATTGCAGAATTACAGCCTGAGTGGGGAGCACAGCAATGGCATGCTGACAATATAACCAAACCAATGGGGTGCTGGCACTGTCAGCCACCAGCATATATTTTGGGGCAACGGGGCTTCTCCACAACTGCCAAAGAGGAGCAGTCCACAATCCTCCGATGGAGAGAAGAGCCCTTCTGCTGAGAGGTCTTCGTAATATTTTGCATTTTTACAGCTGTGAGATTTCCAGAATGAATGCAATGATATGCTGATGAGCTCATTTGCATTAAATATTAATATTTTGTAGGATTTTGTTTACTTGCATAATTTATTCTCTTCACATAATGTGACTTTTCTGCTCACAGAACTTTGGGCTTTTTAGTTGCAGGATTTAAACAGAAGATATGCAGAATAAATGGGACCCTAACAATGACCCATTGGATTTCAGCTCCCAGACATGTTAGCTGTGCCTGTATGAGCACTGGACCCTGCATGAAATCCATACCCCATTCTATCCCATAGCGTTACTGGGATTTTCAGAGCGTCCCTTAGGAATCCACGCTATGAGGGGCCTAGTGCCACCTTTATCTCTACCACTCAGTGCAGCTGAATCTCAGTCCATGCCACCTGAATCTGCTCTGTTAGGGAGATGGCTACCTCTGGGGGCTGCTGCCAGTCATTTCATTCTCAATCTTTTGTGGCCTGAGGTCATGGTTGACCCATCCCCCAGTGCCTTTCTGCCTCTCTTACTCACAGCTGCCAGTTGACCGCCATACACATAATGGACATGCATCTTATCACACAGTTGTTAAACCTCAAAATATGTTTTCAATACTTGCTTTGCATTTAATTAACATGCAACAACTTTCCTATTAAATCTCAATTAAATCTGAATACGAGACACTTAAAGTGTGACTGGCATGGTGATTCTCAGGCTCCTGTCAGACTCATGATGATGGGGGTATGGAAGAGAGGGTTTTCTGGGGCACTGGGAAACATGGATTTTTTTTAAAAAAACTGAAAGGTCCATTTGAAGAGCCAGACCCCAGCCAGCTTCATTGCCTCTCAGTACGTATGATGTTGGCATTTGGAATTTTGCCTCACAGTCACTTTTCTCAGACAAATCATCCATTACTGACTGAGGAAGTGGACAGCATACAGGATTTGTTACTGGAATGTTCCTCCAAGAGCCAGTTCCCTGTGGGCCTAGGGTTGTGCTGCTCTGCACAACAGTGAAAGCACTTTCCCTCCATGGAGCTTCTTTCTCCAGTGTGTCTGCTACAGGGCTTGCTACGTTGCCCTTTCAGTCTCTTTGCTAGATTCTAGTTACACGAGAGCCATCATACCATCACAACTAAGAGGTGCTATGGAGTCTTCTGAGCAAGCCTCGTCTACCGCAGGGCTTAATTTGTAAAATAATATTTTTTTTTAAAGAGTTGCTGGGGCTGGTCGGTAACACCTGTCCACCTCAAATGCTTGAGGATTATATTCAGAGGAGCTGGTGGGGCTGCCTTGCCAGGCCCTAATACTCTACCAGGCAGACAGCTGATGAATGGCAGTAGAAGCCCCCTCCTTGCCCATCAACCTTGTAGGACCAGAGGCTGGTGCTTATGGGATGGGATGGGTGGGTGGTGAGGGTGCTGCAGCTGTTTCCCCCCATTGACTTTTTGCCACTGGGAGTGGGGGAGGTTGCTTCCAAATGGATGGGGAGGTAGAAGCACCACCAGACTCCAGTCCTGGTCCCCATCAAACTTTATCCAGTCATGGGTGGGAGTCTTTCAGAGCAGAGCAGCAGTGACAGCATCTGGGCAGAGCTGCCTGGCATGAAAAGAGATGCCAAGGCTCAGGTTTGGTAAGACACCATAGCACAAATTAAACTCGAGTTCACTGGAAAGAACAAAGAATGACGAGACAGGAAGTCTGATTCCTACTCCTAGTGGGGCTGCGATAACACCCCTTTAATCCTGGCCGCTTATGAAAAATACACAGTGCAGGGCTACATTGGTTCCAACACAGCCCTGCACCATGTATTTTTCATAAGCAGTCAGGATTAAAGGGGAGATATGGCAACCCTAACTCCCAGTTTTTCTGTCCTTACTTCAATATGTGGCCTTGGATAGGTCCCTTAAAAGATCCGCTCTTCTGTTTTTCACATTTCTAAAATGGGGGCAAGGGCACCGATTTCCCTCAGTGGAGTGAGATCTCACATATATGGTGCCAATATATAATTGGAGGATATTCCCTCCCCCAGTCTCAGGGCAGAAAATGAAACAGGTTGTAATTCATTGTGGCAGCCAAGGAGGGCAGTGCCAGTGTTGGGCTGCATATGGGGTGGCATCATGTCATGTGTCAGGGAAATGATAGTCCTTCTCTCCACAGCACCTAAGGTAGAACACTGCAGACACAGTTCTAGGTGCCAAGACCAATTCTTATTTCTTATTTTGACAGCACTGTAAATATGCATGCGGCTTTTTCAGACAGTGTCCTTACATGATGGCTTAGAGTAGGAGGAAGATACCAGGAGAATGTTAATAACATGACAAGGTTTGAGGAAAAAACAGCAACACCGATGGGTTGACATACAGGAGGAGCAAGAATTCAAAGTAAAAAATATGCAGGATATGGTTTCACCAAATGATTTCTAAGAAGGTCTATAGCTCGCTATAGTGGCTTGAAAATGGACAAAGGAGTTTTGAAGGAGACATCTGGATGGCAGTAGCATAAAAAGGATTTATTTATTTTTATCCAGTACTTCTAACCCGCTCCCTCCTGCCACATGGCAGCTCGGGGTGGCATACAACAAATAAAAATACAAAGTAATAAAACAATATGAAATATAAATAATTAAGATTTATTAAAATGAACACTCACAGAGGCCAAACTAAAACCTCCCCAATCCCACCCCCCCAAAAGAAAATGCAGTATATCCCCCCACCCACTTCCCGTCTCCCTCGCCAATAGCCTGGTGGAACAGCTAGGTCTTACAGGATTTACGAGGAACGGCGAATCTCCAGCGGGAAGGAGTTCCACATCCGGGGGGTGGCCACCGAGAACGCCCTCTCAGAGGTTGTCACCCGGAAAACCTCCGAGAGGACACCCCCGGATGACCGCAGGAGAAGATTCAGGACATGGAGGTTGAGGCGGTCCTACAGAAAAGCAGGGCCCAAACCGTATAGAGCCACAGGATGTGATTGAGAACTGGAAAATCATGGCAGGGATGGTACAAAATATTCCTTAGTGACATCTATTTCACCAGGGGTGGCCAGACCTATGGCTCACTTAGTCCACTTGATCCACGTGTCAACCGCAGGAACTCTACCAGGATCTCTCCTGTTGTCCCCAGTGCTCCAGGATGGAAGGGACCCCTCCTGCTGTGTCCCAGCTGTAATGTACCTCAGCAACTGGTCTCAGGAGTGGGCAGGCCACTTCCGTTTAAAGACCTTCCCCACTGCACCTGTGGAGATCTTCTAACACACCTCCTCCCCAGTGACACTCCTTGAGGTGCCAGTACTGCTCCCCTCCCCAGAGGCGATCTCTGAAACGATGTTCCCCATCCTCACACCATAATCTACTGGAGACTAGCTTGTGATCTACCAATAGATCACAATCTACATCTTGGCTGCCCCAGTGTTAGACTGTAGAAAAATTTCCAAAGGCAAGTACTAAACGACCCATTGTTTGGGATGATTTGTACTAAAGGCAGTGTAAGACCTTTTTATTTGAAAAGACATTTGGTGGTCAGAGTTCATACAGGACTGGGATGATTTGGGTGGGTTTGTGGGAGGTTGTAGCAAGGTTGGGGGTTAGGGTTTTTGTATTTTCATATTTTTTATTATTTGTAAGCCGCCCTGAGCCTTGTGAAGGGCAGCATATAAATTTAAATAAATAAAAATAAATGTTCAGAGATGAGCCCAACACAAGTGCATTTATCCAGCTTGTACACCCACATACACAAAGCTTACTGTGCACCAAACTGGTCACTTGCGTGTAGAAGCACCATTTGTACTCCTGACATTTGAACACACAGATTTGGAAAACTCAATAATACATATAAAAGGGCCTCTTTAAGCCACTGACCTGGAGAATATATTCTTGAGTACATTTTGCACTGGCAGGGGGAAATGGCTAGAAGACATACTATCCAACGCACATTCTGTCTCTGGCTTGGATCATGGATCAGATTCTGTTTTCATGCACAGAATCTGTAAAGTCAAAAGAGTCATTCTTGATTTACACCACTGCAAAAGGCAAAGAATGTGGCCTGGCCTCCAATGTCCCTTCTTCCATTTGAACAATCAAAACCTTGGCTGCATGGGTGTAAATCACTAACAGGTAGGTGAAATTAAGTTAACCAATGACAGGACTTCGGATAGGCTTGTAGGAGGTGCCTCCTAAAATCTCCAGATAATGACTGGATCTGCATCCAAAGTCCCCTTTGCTGCCAAAATGGCGGCGATAGGGTCTTTGTTGCGTTCCCTCCCCCCCCCCCTTTGGAGAGACACAGAGATGAGTGTGGCCAGTTGGGGCTCGTTAGAGAGCCTCCTCCTGGCGTGAGTTGTTTGGTTGCCGAGCAACCATCCTGGAAGCGAGGCAGTGCATGCACGCCTCGTTGGACCTGGGGAGCCCGCCCCTGATAGAAGGGGCGGATCCCCGGAGAGCCGCATGGAGCTGCAGCCTCAGGCAAACAGCCAAAGAATCAGCAGCGATATTGATTGCTGCCGTGCTCTCGGCCTTTGCAGGGATGTGCTCGGCCTTTACAAGGATGGGCCGCGCAAAGAACAACGCTGGGGGGGGAGAGAAAAGACGGAGCTGCGCAGCAGGGGCGAGAGGCGGCAGCTCAAGGCCCCCGCGGGGCTGAAGATCCGCTCAGTGAGACCCCCCCCAACCCGGGCCGCCATGATGGAACAGCTCCAGGAATGTGAGACCCTCTCCTTTACGAAAGGAGGGTTGGGGGCAGGCATATCCATACAGGGCACGAATCAGGCCAGAGCGGAGCCTGCCACAGAGAGAGGGGTTGGGCAAGCAGGGGTAATAAATGGGTGGAAACATCAGCACGATACACGGATGGTGCCCCTGCTGCGAATGAGGCATGGGGGCGGCACCCCTCGGTAGGGAGAGATCAGGAGGGACAAGAAAGGAGGGTTGTGGGGCAGCTTCCCCTCAGGCAGAAAGGGGTCCCTTGATGCAATCTCTATACCCAGAGGGCCTGGCCACTCAAAGTCCACATGTGAGTCAACCGCCATGGCGGGCAGACAAGTATGGGGTACCAGGCCTGGCCCAATATCAAGAGGGGGCCTTAGCATGGCATCCTACGATAATGCCTGCCCTGCCACCGTGCCAGAGTACCTTGGGTGGGGGGGTTTGTGCCTCTTCCCTTATACCAGACAGCACAGAGTGATGGACTGCCCCCGGCAAAAAGGAGGAGGATGGAGGCCATGGAACAAGGCGAGGAAACGGGCCGAGGCAATATGGAGGAGGATCCTTGCCATCGAGAAGGAGCTGCGCAAGGGCACCAGAACAAGCTCCACAGAGAGGAAGCCAGGCACAGAGCCCACGCGATCCCACAGACAGGTCACAGGGTGAGTGCAGCTACAGGGGCGATGAAGGGGTAGACCCAGCAGGGGAGCGAAGGGACGACCCAGGGACAGGGGGGTCTCCAACGGTGCAAACGGGGCTTACCAGGGAAGCAAATCAGGAGGCGGTTAATACACGGCAAGAGGGAGTTCCGACAGGGGGTACAGGGCTGTTACCCTGGCACACAACCCCCCCAGTTGGTTAGGTGGAACGGGAGGTGGGTTTGGATGTCACTAGCAGTGGCCCCTCCTGATGGTACAATGAGATACACTGATATAGGACAGGGTCCTCCAGCGGGTATGCAGGGGGCAAGAGCCGTAGGAGCTGGTGCAGCGCAGGCCCTGACAAGTGGCCCAGCAAGTGCTCCAAGGACAGAAACAGGCAAGGTAGCGGCCATACTAGAGGAAATTACAGCCTCGCCCACAAAGAAAACTTCAGAAAAGCACCCCGGGGGCGGAGGAGCAGCGACTGAACAAACAGTCAGCCGCCCTCCACCGCCACCGGGCAGCACCATACCGAGCGTGGCTGCACCCTTCGGGACACATTTACTGCCCGCAGTAAAAGAAAATATATTTAAAGGGGAATATGTGGACATTTATGCCCTTCTGTTTAGTGATCCCATATTGGATCACTCAGAACCAGAAGAAGGAAAAGAAAAATTCAAGCGTCCTAAAGCCAATAGGAATTGGGTCAACTGGACGGCGGCATTCGCCATATGTATGGGAGTCATACTCCAGGCCGACCCCAACCGAGGACTCGAGTTCCATAAGTACGCGGACATCGTCCGACGTGCATATGGAACAGGACCCATTGGTGCATGGCTTCGTTACGACGAGGCATTCCGTCACAGGGCAGCTACCACACCCGGCCTGTGTTGGGACGTGTACACCCCAGACTTATGGCTCGAGTGCATGATAGATGTAACCAGGGCTCCAAGGCAGACAGTGGTCATCCCCTGGTTAGGGGCGGGGTGGCTTGGGGGCATGATTCCTTTCGGGGTGACAGTCGTCGGGGGGGAGGCTGGGTTGGGATTTCAACAAGGCTGGCTGCTGTAATAGCCAAACATGCAAATTTTGTCATCGGTGTTCAAACTGCGGGGGAGGTCACCCAGTGATCAATTGCCTTCAACCAAGACAAAAGGGGGGAAAGGGAGGATACAGCCAAGGCAGTGGGGGCAATAAGGGAGGTCAGGGATCCCAAGGTCCAGCACGTACCCCAAAAGGGGTCGACCCCAATTAAAATTGAGCAGTTAGTGAGCGCCCTAGGGGGATACCTTGACAGGGCTGAAGTTCAGGGATTTTACATGGTTTTGTTATACCGGCTGGTCAAGTCACCATGAAAATGAAAGCGAGGAACCTAAAATCGACAATAGGAATGGAAGAGATAGTGGAAAGAAAAATTGAGAAAGAGGTAGCTGAGGGAAGAGTAGCCGGCTCCTTCGTGAACCCTCCGTTGCCAAATTTTATTGTATCCCCACTAGGCATAGTCCCAAAAAAGGCAAAAGGGGAATTTTGATTAATACATCACTTATCCCACCCCCGGGGCGGCTCTGTCAATGATGCCATACCAAGGGAACTGACAACCATCAAGCACGCATCCTTTGATGATGCCGTAAATAAAGTAAGGTCTTTAGGAAAAGGGGCTGTCATGGCAAAATGCAATGTCAAATCAGCATTCCGGTTATTGCCAGTGCACCCTAGTAGTTTCCATCTATTAGGATTTCAGTTCCAGGGATGGTACTATTATAACCGGGTCATGCCGATGGGTTGCGCAATCTCCTGCTCTGCCTTCAAGCGATTCAGTACCTTAATCGAGTGGATCTTCGTACGTAGGCTAAGAGGGGGAGCAGTAACAAAATATCTGGATGACTTTCTGATAATTGGTCGCCCAGATACAGATGAATGTGGGGGCACCTTAAGAGCATTTCAGGAGGTAGCCGATGAGCTAGGGGTCCCACTTGCCTCTGAAAAAACGGAGGGTCCAACTATGAGGCTCACTTATTTAGGTACTGAATTAGACATGGTAGCAATGACATCCAGATTACCGGAGGAGAAGTTAGAAGGGATACGTAGTAAGATTAACGAATGCTTAGCAGCCAGAAAGATCAACGTCCATGCCTTACAGTCTTTGGTGGGTAGCTTGAACTTTGCCTGCAGGGTTGTCACCCCTGGGAGAGCATTCCTTTCCGGGCTTTATGAAAAATTAAAAGGGGAACTTCCACAGCATTTCCGTATTAGGGTCACTAGCGAAATGTGACAGGACTTAAGGGTATGGTTAGCTTTCCTTCTGGGCTTCAACAAGGTGAGCTTTTGGCGGAAAAGTATGCAGTTACAGGCCGACTTAAAGCTGCAGTCAGACGCAGCAGGCAGATCCGGTATTGGAATATACTTTAGGCGGCACAAGTGTACTGCCCCATGGCCAGATGAATGGCACGAGAATGGGGTCACACGTGACCTTACATTCTTGGAATTGTTCCCCATAGTAGTGGCAGTACTCCTCTGGACAAGCAAATTTTCCAGTCACATGGTGGTGTTTTGGTGTGATAACTTAGCTGTGGTCCACGTAGTGAACTCTCTATCATCCCAGTCTCAAAGGGTTATGGGCTTGGTGCGGGCTTTGGTGCTCGCCTGCCTTAGGAATAACATTCTTTTTATCACCCGACACGTCCCTGGAATCGATAACGGCATAGCAGATGCTCTTTCTCGGTTCCAGATGGACCGTTTTAGGGAGATCATGCCAGAAGCATGCACCAACCCGGACCCGTTGCCAGTCGGGATCTGGAAGCTTTGGAGTTAGAAGTGCAGTCCACAATGCAAGGGGCCTTGGCGCCTAGAACGCAGACTGCGTACAGTTGGGCGTTTTGGGACTTTCAGGAATTCAGGGCAGGGAAAGGGTGGCACACAGGGTTCCCCATCGGCGAGCCTGAGGTGTTACAATTTGCTCTAAGCCTGCACCACCATGGTCTTGCAGTGAGCACCATCTCAGGTAGAATCGCTGCCATTAACTTTGTCAGCAGATTGAAGGGCTTCCCGCCACCTGATAACGGGTTTTACTTAAGACACATGCTGGAAGCATGGGCAAGGGCCCACACTGCTGAATGCAAACTGCAATCGCCAATAACTTCCCCCATTCTTTGTAGGCTGGTAGAGTCCCTAACAGATGTATGTTACGATGGTTACGAAGTGCAGCTTTTTTAGACAATTTATGTCACCACCATGTACTTTGGAGGATTTAGAGTAAGTGAAGTTGCGTGCAGATCGGCTCGGCATTGCTTCTGGACCACCCTATGCCAGGATGACCTGGAAGGAATAACACCTAGGGTAACACTGAGACTCCGGCACTCAAAGACTGACCAGAGAGGTTTAGGCCAGAGAGTAACGCTGTACCAGGGTGGACCGGAGGCAATATGCCCGGTCACCCAAATGCAGCGTTATATAAAACTGCGACCTGAGGGGCCTGGGGAATTGTTCATTCATGCAAATAAGTCAGTAGCCACAAGCCATCAAGTCACGTCAATAATGCGGACAGCCTTAAAAAAAGTTCGGACTCCCTGCGCAGGAATTTGGGTCCCACTCTTTTAGGATTGGGGCAGCCACGACGGCAGCAGCGGCCGGGTTGCCTGAGCCCGCAATTAAGGCCATGGGGAGATGGCGGTCCAGGGCATATAAGAAATATGTTCGGACTTCGCAATACTAACTGATTTATTCTGTTTGTTTCCGCCAGGACCACGAGTCATCAGGTCGGCTTGCGTGGAGGTGTGGATAATCAGACACAGCCTCGTACGGTGGGCAAGCACGGCTGTGGCAACATCCGCATGGGGTCCACATTTAGGTCTGGCAGAGAAAGCAAACATTAGATGGATAGGTAGGAGTGGGCTCCGCTGGAGGCAGCTCCTGCCAATATTGAGAGACATGGGCCACCTCCCTCCACGAGGAATATTGGTGGTACACTTGGGAGAAAATGATCTAACTGAAAGGAAAGGAGTAAACTTAGTCATAAACATAAAAGAAGATTTATTAAGAATCAAGGAAATTTTTGTAGGGGTTCATTTGGTTTGGTCAAACTGGGTACCCAGGATCCGATGGCCAGGGCCAGGGCCATGAAGCCCGGCAGGGTAGACAAGGCTAGAAAGAACATTAACCGGGAAGTAGTTAAGTGGTTAAGTAGAATAGGTGGTTCAGAAGTGAGACATGTAGGAACAGTTCACACAAAAACCGAGTTATACGGGGAAGATGGTGTTCATTTCACGAAGTTAGGTAATGAGGTGTATTTGGCAGCAATGGCTGGGCACCTGGAAAGACTTTTGGATATCTAGGCGGTGGGGGTCGGGGTGGTTCAGGATTGATCACCCCTCAGTGGCAGGGGTCCAGTATGCCTTATAGGTTTAATAGGCAGGTTTATAAGTTGAGAGTCATCCCCTTAAGAGATGGGGAGATGATACATGGTGTAATGCGAGCACAGCATGCACTGTGATCAAGCTCCCTGGGAGTGGTGTATTAACAGGGTCCGCAGGGACAGGCGCTGTCTTCAGACCAGGTGGACGCATCACTCCTTACTCGCACCCATAGCTGGGCTGTCCCACCCCACCCCCTTCGGCCTTGCCCTGTCGGAGGAGGGGATGTTGGTTGTTAGGATATTGTCAACGTAGGACACATTTGTGCAGTACCTGAGTTAATAAGTTATATTAGTGAGATGGCATGCTGAACCCAATTGCAGGATGCAGTTACCCCACCGGCCTTGATAATGAAGTTGAATAAAGAGTGCGGCCAAGTTTAAACCAATGTAAGTCTCTGTGTGTCTTTGGGGCGCGTCGACAATGGACACTTGTCCAGAATGTCCATAAGCAAGTGTCAAATGCTTTTAATTTATGGCCAACTGAACACAAGTCCAAGTGGGAGGCCAAGATAAGGTTCTGCAGTGACTATCCATCTTGAGTAACTGCTCTCTACAGGGCCCAAGACCAAACTGTTCTGAAGTCAAAGAGTGATATTTTCAGGGCTGGCGCTACCATTAGGCAGGTTAGGCAGCTTCCTAGTGTGCCAGCTTGAAGGAGGCAGCTCTCCCACTCCAGCTGCCCCACTGCTGCCACTGGATGGGATGTTAGAGGTGCCCCCTTAAACCTGCTTCCCTAAGTGGCTTTGCCAATAAGCTTTGCATTAGATCAGGGGTGGAGTGGGAAACGAGTCCCTTAGCCCAGACCTCCCATCCACCTTCTGCTGATATCTCTCCTGCCCCAGATCCAGCTGCTACCACCACTTCTCTTGCATGAAACCATCTCTGGGTGCCGATACCCCAGCCAGCTATCAGCCAGTCTCCAACCTTCCCTTTTTGGGAAGGTTACTGAACAGGTGGTTGCCCGAGAGCTCCAGCCACATCTCAATGTCATTGGATTCCTGGACCTGTTTCAGTCAGGTTTTCATCCTGAATATACCATTGAAACTGTGCTTGTGACTTTGGTCAATGACCTGCGCCTGGAGATGGAAAGGGGAATTCTACCTTGTTAGATCTTTCTGCAGCCTTGTGGCTGGCACAACTGCGGAACCTGATGGGGTGCATAGGACAGCTCTTGAGTGGTTCCACTCTTTCCTGTCAGGGAGTCCCAGTAGGTACTAATGGGCAATTGCTCATCATCTCCTCGGGATCTTCCCTGTGATGTCCCATATAGTTTTATTCTGTCTCCTCTCTTGTTCAATGTGTATCTGAGGCTACTGGGTGAGGTCATTTGGAGGTCTGGGGTGAGGTGCCATCAATATGCTGATGACACTAAGCTCTACCTCTCTTTTTCATCTGACCCAAGTCCTGCAGTCTCTGTGCTCACCTGATGCCTGGCTGCTGTCGGTGACTGGATGAGGGTGAGCCGATTGAAGCTGAATCCTGACAAGACTGAAGTGATGATGGTTGGCTAATCTTGTGACTTGGAGGGGATTGGAACACCTGTCATTGATGGGGTCTGGCCCCTCTGGTCACTCAGGTTCACAGCCTCGAAGGGCTTTTGGATTCCTTGCTGTGTCTGGATTGTCAGGTTGTAGCAGTGATCAGGAGCACTTTTCACCAACTCAACCTGGTGAGAAGGCTGCAGCCTTTTCTTTCCAATTCAGATCTGGCCACTGTCATCCATGCTTTCATCACCTCGAGGCTAGATTACTGCATTGTGCTCTATGTGGGTCTGCCCTTGATGACTCTTCAGAAGCTGCAGTTGGTGCAGAATGCAGCGGTTCAGCTCCTTTCAGGGACGAATCACCAGGAGCACATTACACTGGTGCTCCGAAGTCTGAACTGGCTCCCTATAGCTTTCTGGACACAATTCAAGGTGCTAGTTTTGACCTTTAAAGCCCTAAATGATCTGGGTCACCACATAACTGAAAGACCGCCTATCCTACCATGTCCCTTTGCTGCCCCTATGGTCAGCGGGGGCGCCCGCCCGCGAGCTCCATCTGTTACCCTTGTCCATGGGGTGGGGGTGCACGGGAGGGCATGCTTGGTTGCTGCACCCATTTTGTGGAACTCCCTTCCCCGGGAGCTTTGCTTGAGCCTGAGTCTAGGCATCTTCCGGAGGTGGTGCAAATCTTTTTTATTTGGAAGAGCATTTGGCAGGCAGGGATAAATAAGGTTGTTTGTAGTAGTATATATTTATTGTTTGGCCAATGGCCGTAACAAAATAATGCCAAAATGACATACAATGCATATCACATAACAAATTTAAAATAAAAACAGAAAAATTAAACTAGTTTATAATTAATATAGAATGATAATAATAAATAATAATAATAATAATAATAATAATAATTTAAAAAACAGCGCCAGGTTGCATTTGACCCCTGCAACAGGAGTAGTAGTATGACGACAACGTAACAGTTAGCTTCCCATAGTCCAATGTCACTATCCATTTGAACATTGCAAACCCCTCTCAGTTATTTGCAATTTGCAGAGGTTGTTTGGGTTTCTGGGTAGGGCTGTGTGGGAGGATGGGAGTTTGAAGGGAGGTGTTTTTATTGTATGAATTTTAATTTTGTAAAGCCACACTGAGTCTTGCAGGAAGGGTGGCATAAGAACTTGAAACAAAAATAAAATAAATAAATATTAAGTTGAAGGTGGCACCTCTCCCATCCCTGATCAAGCTACCACAGCTTTGCAGCTGGATTGGGGACCAGGAGGCAGGGGGTGTGGGGCCACAGCCTCTCAGTACCTGAGAAGCAGGCTGTGCATGCATGTGTTGCGTGTGAGGCATGTGCACGTAGGTTGTGCATGGCATGCATGTGGGTTGTGTGCGAGGTGTGTGCAACATGTGCACCAGTTGTGCGAGGGGCACACGTGCACAGGTTTGCCTAGGGTGGCAAACATCTTTGCACTGGACCTGGATATTTTCAGAGTGAGCTGGATGTTTTTGGCAAGAACCCCACAGGACCTTGATAAATAACGGACCCAGGTAATAAAAATACTCACAGGCGCTGTTTAATTTATCAGGGATTTTGGATATCGAGAACAGCCACAAGCCTTGTGCAGGGAGAAGGTAAGGAGCTGATGCTAGGTATAGTGCTGCAATTAAGGTGCACATTAAAAAAGAAAAATGCTGAGCTGAATTGCTCATGCTTTGTATTGTTAACCGTACTGCCTGGTATGAGTCCAGCTCTGCAGGGAGGAGTATTGTCTTGTGAGGAAAGGCAGTGAGCTGGGACTCAGGCAACTGGGGGGCCATTTGCCAATTCTACTCCCAGGTGAAATAGTGCAAATGCTTCAGACCTTGTTTGCATAAAACACCTACCACTCGGATTATTTTTTTTATTGTTTTTTTTATTTTCAAGCATTTTTAATCTGCCCATCCTGCCACAGGCAGCTCTGGGCGGCGCACAATATCGAACATTAATAACATTAAAAACAACTTTTAAAATATACAACGAAGGGAAGTATAAAAAATCCACAACCACCCCCACCCTAACCCATTCTCCCCCCCACCCTACCCATCCTCCCCCCCCTCCAAAAGCCAGGCAAAACAGCCACGTCTTGCAACAGCGTCGAAACGAGGGGAGATCCAGGGCCAAACGGGCCTCCACGGCAGGGAGTTTAACAGCCATGGGGCGGCCACCAAGGAGGCCCTCTCCATCGTGACTCCCTGGCAGACTCGGGGGACCTCCAAGAGAGCACCCCCGATGACCACAGGGGCTGATTCAGAACCCGGGGGGTGAAGCAGTCCCACAAATAGGTTGGGCTGAGGCCGTTTAGGGCTTTATGAGTGAGTATCTGTGCAGAGGTGACCCAGACCAAGGTTAATCAATAGTTATGACTTTTATGAGGGAAGAAAGATCCCATTTCCACTGATTCAGGATGACAAAGGTTACCAGGGATTTAGAATTTACCCTGTGTGGGAAAATCTGATTCCAGGCCAAACTCCGTGAGAACAATGGAGAATGATGCATTCAGTAAAATTTCTGAGGTGGTCCAATAAAACTTCAGTGGGAACTGTACATGCACCTGGATGTACAGTCTTCAAAAGCTTGAGTGGAATGGGGAAAACCAATCTTTAACCCGACTCCTTCTTCTGACCTACTAGCAGGACAGGTGGGTGCTGCAGTAGTCGCCCGAGGCCTGACCGGACCCAATGGAGCTACTAGTCCCATCAGGCTCAGGTAGGGTCAGGCACATTCCCAGCCCAAGCACTTTGGGGCTCAGCTTGGGCTCCCTAGCAACAGGAGGCCATGTCCCTCCCCCCTCACCATGGAGCACTATGTCATGGAGCTTCCTACAGTGCTGGGGGGGGTGGGGAGGCACAGAGAGGCAGGGAACGGGGAACATTTTAGCCTTGCCTTTTTTCTGACATAGTCCCTTCCTCCTTACAGAGCACCGTGAAGTCATGGTGCTGTGCGGGGCCTGGTTACATTGGAAAGAGGTGAGGGAATGCCTTTTCTGATGTGGGCCTGCCCCCATGGATTGCTGTGACATCATGATGCTCTGAGAGGAGGCAGGGCCACCGAGATGCATCAGGATCAAGGCATCAGGCTTAGATAGGACTTGGGTGTAAATTTCTGGCCGAAGCAGGGCTGTGTGATGGGGCCAGGTTGCTTTCTCCCCTTCTGCTGACAGAGGAGACAAGCCTATACATGCCTGAGCTATGATGGGGCACACGCTCCCATCATGGAGCTACATGTGACCCAGTTGACCTAGATTTTTAAGGGTTAGTGTCACGCCGCCGTCCCGTGGCGTGCCTCGGCGGCGGGGGAAGCCAGGGGAGACCCAGAAGAGACAGGCAACCACCCCCCCTCCAGAGACAGGGCTCGCCCCCGCGTCAGAGGGACGCTTCCCCAGCGGCGTCCCAAGCCCCGCCCCTTTCCCAGCCTGGAGCCTCGGGAGGGGAAATCCCTGCCCCGCCCCGACGCAGTGCGCGCCTTGCGGCAGAGC
>QEPC01014973.1:3486284-3497901 GCA_003113815.1 Sphenodon punctatus
TTCCTTCCCCCCCCCCCCCGGTACCCTGACAGTTAGCTTTTCCAAACTCCTGAGTGTCCAGCAGTTCCCGTTGCTTTCTAAGCAAGGTGAGCATTCTGGATTAGTGGCAACAGAGCTCATTTGAAAATCTGCCCCTAGTCCCGTTGCCTTGCGGCCCTCCCCGGTACGGGTAGCGGCTCTTGGGGCGGCGGCTTTTGTCCCTCCCCCCACTTCACAGCTAGGAAGGCTAGGGGGCATGGCGCATGGCAAAGCAGAACAGATCAGCGAAGTCTTGTGAGAGGAATGACTTCGCGGCCGCCATCTTGGATCCAGGCATGGAATCTGCCATTCCGCGCCTGAGCAGCATCGTGTGTGCAGCGCGGACAGCTGGCTGCACACGAAAAGACCGAGAGCATGGGGGAAGGGCATGGAGCGGTGGCGTTTGAAGCCACCGGAGCAAAGGATAGCTCCAGGGGGGCCGCTCATAAGGCTTGAGGGAGCCAGAACAGAGCCGGCTGGCTTTACAACAACAGTTGCCTGCAAAGGTAGGCAAGGTGAGGGAGGGCTCAGGTGAGAGCCTTACAGAGGGGCTAGGCTTATAAAAGCCAGCGAGGGACCTGGTCAGCTGAGGCACAGAAGCTGCCAGGGAAGCTGAGCGAAGGAGGGCTAGGGTGAGAGCCTTATAGCTGGGGGCTAGGCTAGAGAAAGCCAGCAAGGGACCCTGCCAGCTTTAGGCACAGCAGCTGCCAGGGGAGGCTGAGCATAGGAGGGCTTGTGGTGAGAGCCTCTGCAAGGGCGGTGGCTGGGCTTGAGGGTACGCGAGGAGCCAGTTAACTCTGGCACAGTACCCTCCATAGGGCAGGTAGGATAAGGGAAGGCTCAGGGGAGCACTCCAAGGCCATGGGCAGGGCGCAAAGGAGCCAGTAGGGGGTCCGGCTAGCTTCAGGAGACAGCAACCTGCACGTGGCAGGCAAGGAAAAGCGAGCCACAATTTGGTGGGGACATAGTCCTGAGCCAAGGATAATTAAAGCGAGAGGGCAAAGGACAGGCCATGGCCAAAGGAGGCGGGGGAAAGAAAGGCAAGGGCCCTGCCAAGAATGCCTTTACAAAAAGGGTCGAGGAGGTCCTTGAGGCCCTCCAAGCCCGGATGAGAGGTTGTGAATCCACCCTGACCAGCCTAGCGAACCAGGACCAGGCACCTGGCAAGATGCAGGGTGGCAGGGGGGGTTCGTAAATGGAAGGAGAGGTGGCCAAAGTAATTCAAAGCAGGGAGGCCCCGGAGTCCACGGGGGGACAGATAGAAGGGACGCCCGAGGGTGAGGTGGGTGGCACTGTAACCCCAGGGGCAACCAGCGCTAACACTTAAGTTTGGGGTGAGATGTCATCAATATGCTGATGATACTCAGCTCTACTTCTCTTTTTCATCTGACCCAGGACCCAGTCTTGGTGTTTACCCGATGCCTGGCTACTGTTGGGAACTGGTTGAGGAGGAGCCAATTGAAGCTAAATCCTGACAAGACTGAAGTGATGACATTTGGGTGGTCCTATGACTTGGAGGGGATTGGGACACCTGTCATTGATGGGATCCGGCCCCCTCTGGTCAATCAGCTTCGCAACCTTGGTGTGCCTCTGGACCCCTTGCTGTGGCTGGATTGTCAGGTTGTGGCGGTGGCCAGGAGCGCTTTTTACCAACTTTTCTGCTGAGCCACTATTCCTATACCTACGATCGGTTTACCCTTATCCTTGCAACATGGACCTGCCTGCTGTCATTCTCATCGTAACTAAGCCAAGTACGTGCACTTGAGACCTCGCATCTTCATGAATGTTAGACCCCTTGTCTCTCCCTCTGTTCCCCTTCCTAAGTCTCTCCCCCAGCTCCTGTCTCTCAGATTGTAAGCCCTAGGGGCAGGGACCGTGTCTATTGTATTACTTTGTAAAGTGCCAGGTACACTGCTGGCGCTATATAAATGTTTGTTAATAATAATAATAATAATAATAACACAAAAGAAGCAAAAAAAAAGGGAACCAGGGCTAACACAAGGACAGTGCAGTCCCCTGCACGGTTCAGGGAAGGACAGAACCGGGATCCTGCAGCACTGGGAGGTCAACCCCCCACAAGTACGCAGTACCGTGGGGACCTGGAAGATCAGAACCCCCTAGGCCAAACTGGGCAGACCCCGGTAAGGCCTTCCCCCCCCCCAGGCAAGGGGAAAGGCGCCATTTGTCTCCATCCAGGGATGAGGAAGAAGAACCACCCATCCAGCGCGCAAGAGGAGACCAGCTGGCAGCAGTCCTCGAGATCCTCAACGCATTCATGGGTCGCTTTGCGGCCCTCGAGAGAAAAGTGGCAGAGTTATCAGAGGGGCGACATCAGGCAGCGGGGCACCACACACGGCAGGAGGGGAGTCCAGTACATGCTCCGGCACCTCCTGAAGATAGGGCGGTGAGATGAAGGGACCAGCAAGCCTGGCCTCAAGAGGACCCGATGGTGAATGTGGGTGCAGGACCCAGCTGCGAGATACAAGGTAGGTGTGCGCAGTGCCAACAGTGCCAGTGCGGGAACAAAGATGGCGCGGGGAACAGGAAACAACCCGCACAAGCAGAACCCCAAGTGGATGTGCGGCTGGGGTGGGTCGGGTCATGGGTGCCGTGGCCTGGCCAAGACACGGCTAGGGCGGCGGAGGCCAGCCAGAAGGCCCCAGGGGCAGAGGTGCAAGGGGAAGTAAGCCTCACAACAGTCACACCACAACAAGGAGCATGCAGCACGTGTAGAGGGAAGGCCGATCTGGCCACAGCAACGCCCCAGGAGCCAGGCACCTGGGCGGCTGTAGGGGCACCTGTTGGAGCGCATTTGGCCCAACATACTAGGGATAAAATTTGGAAGGGGGAATACGTGGATGTATTCTCACTTTTATACACGGAACCGGTACCAAATCCAAACTCCAAGGAGAAAGAAAAGGACAAGGAGAGGTTTAAACACCTGAAAGTGGAGAAGAATTGGGCTAATTGGTCAGCCGCCTTTTCAGTGCGGATAGGTGTGATGATTCAGGCTGCCCCTGAGTGGGCCACTGAATTGATCAAGTACCTTGACATCGTGCGCAGAGCATATGACTCCGGGAGCGGGGGGCGTGGTTTTGTTACGATGAGGACTTTAGAAAACGGGCGGCAATTACACCGGGGATCATATGGGATGTGTACGCAATGGATTTATGGCTCGAGTGTATGTCTAATGCTGTGGGGACACACAGGACTGACAGCGGACACACCCTGGCCAGAGGGGGGTGGCCCCAATGAATGACCCCTTTCATGAAGGAGGGCACCGCAGTAGTCAGAGGGGAATGACCTGTTGTGACTTTAACGGGTCGGGGGGTTGCGCCCGCTCCGTGTGCCATTTTCGGCACGCTTGCTCCCACTGCGGAGGGGGACACCCAGGGGTTCACTGTAATAGAGTGTGGGGCCCCTCCCGTGGAAAACAGCAAGGGAAGCAAGGGACTGGGGGCAACCAGACCCGAGGGGGAGGAAAGGGCCCCAACGCCGGTCAATCATAGGGCGCTCCAGCAAGCTCTCGTGGGCTGCCTGATAATTGTCGATGTAGAGTACGTAGTGTCGGGCTTCAGGGATGGCTTTGTCATTCCTGCAAAATTTGAGGCAAATAGGAGGCAAATGGGTAAGGAACTTGAAATCAGTGGAAGGAAGGGAGAACTTGGTGGCCACCAAGCTTAGGAAGGAGCTTAGAGAGGGCCATATTGCGGGCCCCTTCGGGTCCTTACCCTTCCCTGATTTGCACGTGTCACCACTGGGCATTGTGCCCAAGAAGCAGGAAGGAGAATTCCGGCTTATACACCACCTCTCTCACCCCAAGGGAAGGTCAGTGAACGACACCATACCTCCCGAGCTGTGCTCGGTTCGTTATACATCCTTCGATGCGGGAATAGAGATGGCAAAGGAGTGCAGAAAAGGGGCACTTCTGGCAAAATGTGATATTAAATCCGCATTTCGCCTGCTTCCGGTCCACCCCGACAGCTTCAAGCTACTCGGGTTCCAGTTCGGAGGCCAGTATTTTTATGATAAGGCAATGCCCATGGGGTGTTCCATATCTTGCTTGGCCTTTGAGTGTTTTAGCTCCCTGCTGGAATGGCTGGCTAGGAAAAGAACGAAATCTCAATATATATTGCATTATATTGACTATTTTTTGTTCTTGGGAAAAAAGGGGACAGCAGAGTGCACGAATGCCCTCGAGGATTTTCAGGTGATGGCAGGGGAGCTAGGGGTCCCCCTGGCCCCTGAAAAAATGGTGGGACCGACGACAGTGCTAACATTCTTAGGGGTTGAGTTAGATACCGAACGGCAAGTGTCTCGCTTGCCGGTCGAGAAACTAGTTGCTTTGATTAGGGATATCAAAGAAATATTAGGGCACCCAAAAGCAACAGTCAGGCAGCTTCAAGCCCTAACGGGGAGCCTCAATTTCATGTGCCGTGTGGTGGTGCCAGGGCACGCCTTTCTATCCAGGCTGTATGAGAAGGTGGGGTCTAATCTACCGGGGCACTGCCACATTAGGATCTCTACTGACATGCGGGATGACCTAAGGACTTGGCTCCACTTCCTCCAGAATTTTAATGGAGTTAGTATCTGGCGGCAGAGGTGGCTGATGGAGGCTGAGCTCCAGGTACAATCCGACGCTGCCGGGTCCCTAGGGTTCGGAGTTTATTGGGCAGGGAGGTGGTGTTCAGCTTTGTGGCCATTGAAGTGGGTTCAGGAGGGTTGGATCTGAGATCTGACTTTTCTAGAACTGTTCCCCATAGTGGTAGCAGTACACATATGGGAGAGGGAATTCACGGACAAAACTATTTTGTTCTGGTGCGATAACCTCGCGGTGGTACACGTGATGAACTTGTTATCATCCCACTCTAAGAGGGTGATGGGATTGTTGAGAGTGTTCGTGTGGCAATGCCTGGTGAACAACATATTGTTCACAGCTAAGCACGTGCCGGGTGTTAACAACGACATAGCCAACGCACTCTCTCGCCAACAGAAGGAGCGATTCAGGCAATTAGCACCGGGAGTCAGGATTGAACCAGAGGAGCTGCCCGAGGGGATCTGGAACATTGGACTGTAACAATGTTCCAGGCAGTGCAAGGTTCACTTGCTCAACGCACGAGAGCAGTTTACCTTCAGACTTTGACAGAGTTTCAGGAATTTAGGAAGGAAAAAGGGTGGGGGACACAGTTCCCAATTAAAAAGGCTTAGACACTGCAGTTTGCAATAAGCCTTAAAAATAAAGGACTGGCGCCAGGCACTATCTCTGGGAAACTGGCAGCCTTAACCTTTTATAATAAGCTGTCCGGCTTCCAATCTCCTAACGGGGGGTTTTTCATGAGAAAAATGATAGAAGGGTGGGAACGGGAGTCACCAAAGAGTGGTGACAGAAGACAGCCCATTACACCGGCAATATTGCGAGGCATGTGCCAGCAACTCCGAGGAGTGTGTTTTTCGGTTTTTGAAACCCGGTTATTTCAAACGTTATTTAAATTGGCCTTTTTCGGGGCCTTCCGGGTGGGCGAATTGGCAATTGCATCAGCTCGCAATCTAGGGGGCCCCATGTTGTGTGTAGAGGACGTCCACATGGGAACAGAGGGGATGACAGTAGTGGTGCAGGGATCTAAAACAGATCAGCGCAGAAGGGGACAGTTAATAAAGTTGACCAGGATAGAAGAGGAAGACCTTTGCCCGGTGAAGGCAGTGATAGAATACATGGGTATACGCCCCAAAAGCAAGGGACAGTTGTTCATACACAAAAATGGTTCGAAACTCACGAGATACCAATTTTCTGCAGTAATGAACAAAGCATTAAAAGGACTAGGCTTATCAAGGCAGGACTTTGGTTCCCACTCCTTTCAGATTGGCGCGGGTAGTTGCGCGATGGCTGCAGGATTATCCGAGCAGCAAGTAAAGTCGATAGGCCTCCGGAAGTCTGGAGCTTATCGCTCTTATGTCAGAAAGGTTCAGTTATAAGGAAAGGGCCCCTTAGTTAAGGGATAAGGACAGTTAACCCAAGGGAAAAGTTTTGGTTAACAATTGATGTGTTTTTCGTAGGAAGCGAGCTGCCTGGCCGGCAGCAGTGAGTCATCATAGTGGGCCACAGTATTGTCTACTGGGCCGGGAGATGAGCAGGATGCTCGTATTGGGGGACCCATCTGGGACTGGGCCATCTGGCAAAGGTGTTGTGGAGAGGCTGGAGCTGGATGAAGTGGGCCCAGTTCCTGCCATTGATCCACTCCTTAGCAATGCAACCACATCCAGAGAAAACAACCTGCCGGTTGACACGGGTCTGCACCTGGTCACCAGCATCAAGAGGGACTTGCATGCAGCAAGAAGGATTTTCCCAGAAACCGTGTTGTATGGTCTGAGATGCTTGAGCGAATAAATTGGAGAAATGCCGTGCGCCTGAGTAAGGTTGACAGAGCTAGAAGAAAGGTCAACAAACAGATTGGGAAACTGGTGGTGGAAATGGGGGGGTCAAGTAATTAGGCACCCAGAAATTAAATATAATAGGCCAGAGTTGTATAGGGTGGACGGCGTGCACCTGTCTGATGAGGGGCTCGAGATTTATCTCAGGGCCCTACAAGAACAGTTGAGCCAGTTACTCAAGAAGTCGGGGGGCAGAGGGCAAGACTAGCCAAGCAGAAGCTGGCAGTCTTTAGTGGCAGGGGTCCTGCAAGGTAGTTAGTTTAGAAATAGGGATAGTTTGCTGCCAAGTCATCTCCTTAAGAGGTGGGCTCTGAGTGAAGGCTAGAGCTTGTCCGGCCAGCGTCACTTCAGAGCCAGGACGAGGGGGACAACCCTGGGGGCCTTAGGACAGAGGCGGTCCAGGGTGCCAGGGAGCATCCCCTCGCTTCCTTCTTAGGGTCACAGTAGGCAAGGGTCTCCTGATCCGGCTGAGGGCGGCCGGACAGGTGTGACATTGCAGCAGCTATAGTTAGCATTGTTGCGGTACTGAGGAACTTCAGACCACATAAGATAATTATTAGTATTATTAACTGAGTTAATAGTTAAGGTTTGCAGGACTTGAAGGGGCATAGCCCCCTCCCTACCCGACTAAGTTTTAATAAAGTTTTGGTGCGGCCTAGTTTAACCCAACTAATGGTGTCAGTGTCTTCCTTTCGGGGTGTGGGACAATTGCAGCTTTGGGACAAGCCGTTTCTAGCTACCGAAGAGGACTTTGTATTGCAAGATGCTTATGACTGGAAACTGTACCAGGCACATGCTCCAGCGCCACCCCTCTCTGCTCCTACACTCCCTTCCTCTGTGCATGTGAGGGGCGCAGGTGGCACACAGGGTAGAGCTCCGTGCCTGAGGAGGATTCTCCTTCAACAGGGAAATCCTCAATGAGTGCCTGCTGCAGTCATCATTGAAAGAGGGGCTGAGGATCTGGCCCTGTGTCTCTCCTTCAATCTGAGGGAGATAACTGGGATTGCTGCTTGGAGCAGGGCAGCAAGGTTTACCTAATCCCCATTCCACACACACAGGCACGCAGACGCTATCCCACAACGCATTTCACCATGACCCCTTTTATCTGACCAGAGGGTCTGTCTGGACCTCAAAGATCTCATTAGTTCCTCTCCCCTTCCTATCATTCTTTTGCCTTGAACATTCATCCTTCCCTGTTGCCTAGCAACCCGGCACAGACTCAGAATACTAAATACCCCTTCCTGCTTCCCCTCACTATGCTCCTGCTCTCCTGAGGCCGAAAAATGCAATAGCATAAAGAGTGGAGGGGAAAGAAGTGAGAATAAACAGAGATCCTCGTTCCAGTCTTCGGAAGCAGCAGAGCTGTTCAGCGGTCTTTTATCTGCCATCATCACTTAGCGGCGCATGTACATAACGTACATGAGCTATATATAGCCTTGTTTATTTACATATTCAAATAGCATCATGAGACAAATGCAGTTACATTCAGATCTGGATTCTATAGAAGGAATTTCACACAAACACATATGCACGTGCAGTAGTTACATGTTTTAAATGTGTATAAATATATACTGGGTTGGCTTGGCAGTGGGGGCAGATCCTGGGCCACTTAGTTATATCTTAGTTGATCTGTAAATTAAGCTATTTTAGCCATGTCCTATAGGTATGTACTTCAGTAATTCTTCAGAGCTTTGCAGTATTTTTATTAAAAGAGGTAGCAATTTGGAGAACAGCTATAAAATACTTTTAGCCCTTTGAAAGAAGAAACATGCCATCCATCATTCAGTATACATGTGTGTTAATCACTTTTAATCCCAGAGGCCAATTTCAGTCAGATTCAGTAGAGAGGTAAAAAGCCGAAATGTAAATAGGGACCTTAAATTTTCTTAACGGTAGGGGACCGAGGAAGGGGGATATGGCCCCTTTTTAAAGCCAAAATATCGCACTGACTTAAGCCACTTTTAGCCGAGCGGGTCACAATTGCGCGATACGCTCACGTGACTTTTGAAAATCCAGCGGGCCGGAATTAGACTATATAAATAATAATAATAAATAAGTTTATTGTACTGGCCATTGCCATGACAAATTTCACTTACCACAAATCACATATCATTCAGCAACAAAACCAACTGTACAAACAAAAAATACCATAATTGTACATAATAACTACAAACTAAAAAGTCACCAACACAAATATAATCATTTATAGGAAACGAGCCTAGGCCCATGATGTTCAAAGTACAAGGTATTAACTAATTGTCGAAAGGAGGAGCCCCACTAAACACCACAAGTGGACTCTCCTACTTACTTTTAACCAACTCCAAAGCCAAATCAATGATCAAAGCTATAGTAAACCAAGGCCTTTGATGAGATAAGCTAATTTTGATTTACCAAACTACCTACACCATTCCCCCACTTCACACACCCATCGGTTTCCTTATTTTTTGAATTGAACTCCAGACCACATTATGACTCTTTTTGCAATAAGCCCCTGAATATCCAAACCCCTGTGCCCAACTAAGGGATCAACTGTGGCTTGAACATTCCCAACCAGGCTTTCTAGCCAATACCATCTTCCTCTGTTTTTCCGTTTGAAGTTCTCAGAGAGCCATTGCCTGAGTAATCTTGTCATTAGTATCAGACAACAAAAATATAATTTTGCTTTCATCCGAAAGGTTACCAGGAATTTTCACCTTTCGGTATAATGTGTTACAAAGATTCTCATACTGCGTACAATGGAGTAAATAATGGGGGAGGTCTTCAATAGCTAGTTCACAGCAAGGGCAAATCCTTTCATGGTAGGGGGTTCTAAGATATCTCCCTTCCAGCACCGCGGATGACATTAGCTGGAGACAGAGTGCTAAAAAAGCTCTTCTTTGATATGGAGGGATATAACTTTTTATATAGTTACACCCATCCTTTTTCGGGAACAGTAGATAATACCAGGGCATAGATTTTACCGACCGAGCCAGGGCACTGGAATTTTGCCTATCCTGATCCTTAATACGAACCTCAATTAAGCCTTTTGCAGTAATGAATTGAAAACCTTGCAAAAAAGGAAAGGGTAAGCCCAGATTTTCAAAAGTCCTACTCATACCTTACCAAAATGAGCCTCTGCCATTGATGTCCTCTTGTTTCTCTTTTAAACAACATTTAGGCAGATCATCATCTGGGGCACCCCAGATCTTTAGGATAGATAATGTTAATGTTTCAGATAAAAGTGAATCGATTAATCTAATACCAACTTCCAGCCTCAAAATAGCGACTGGAGTTGCAGAAGAAACTTGTAATAGTTTCCTCAAAAACCTACTTAGAATCAGTTCAAGATATTTCCTAGCAACTGGGAGATGGCCCCAAATATGGGCACCACAACGTATTTTTGCCATTATTTTGGCTTCAAAAACTTTTATGGCTGGAGCAATTTGTTGATCCCCCCTTGTTTTATAGAATTTATAAATGGCCCCCACTGTGGCTAGAGCACTCTGCCTCAATGCGGCCAGATGTGGAACCCATGAGTAATTGAATGAGAAGGTGAGTCCTAAATATTTAAACATCTTAACTTGTTCAATCTTAATCTCATCTATGACCCATCTCTCAGCTTTAAATCTGCTTTTGAAAACCATAACTTTGGTTTTTTGGTAGTTGATTTGTAAATCATGAGATGCACATACTACGCCAAAGTCCTTCAACAATCATCTTAAACCCAAGGCCGAGGTTGACAGAAGCATGGTGTCGTTGGCATACATTAGTATAGATACTCTCCTAAACCCCACTTTTGGTGCCATATAGCTTCCCGTGTCCCTATGCATCATTATCAGGTCATTCACGTAAATGTTAAAGAGTAGTGGGGCAAGGAGACAGCCCTGACGAACACCTCTGGAATGGCATCTGTAAGCACCCCTTTCCTATTAAACCTTACTTGTAACCCTGTATTGGTGTAAAGAGACCTAATCAGTAACAAGAGTCTTTGATCAATGCGCAAGCCCTCCAATTTTGCCCACAATTTTTCTCTGTTGATTAAATCAAAACCTGAGGAAAAGTCGATGAATGTTATGTATAGCTTCATCCTTTTATATTTTTCCATCAAATGGGCCAGGGTGTAACAATGGCCTAAGGTGTCTCTATTGGGGGTAAATCCTGCTTGTTCAACCTCTAGGATACGATTATCCACTACCCACTGCTGCAACCTTCCTAGCAAAATCTTAGAATAAATCTTAGAAATTATCGGAAGGAAGCTTATGGGACGATAATTACCAGGATCATTTTTGTCCCCCTTTATATATATCGGAACCACAATAGCTACTTTCCAATAATCGTGAATTACTCCAGAGTCATTTATCCCGATGTTGGGGTATTTAGTTAGTGGTTTTAAAAGAATGCGCAACTGGCTTGAATGCGCAAAACATCTCGTCTAATCCCAGTCCGTGAGATTTTCAAAAGTCATGCGAGTGGATCACGCAGTCACAACCTGCTCATCTAAAAGCAGCCTTACATGAAGCATTGCCTCTGTACCCCTTTAGCAATTTTGGCTTCAAGTGCTTGCTGTCTAGAACTACTAACTAAAGACAGTGGGAGTTTTGTCAGACTAAGAAATGGGTATGGACTAGATTTTTTTGCCCATGTCTGCAATAATGATTGAAAATCCTACCTGAACACTGATGGATTACTATAGATTACTGCAGTATTTGTTTTCAATAAAAGTATGGGCCAGTCCATATATAGGTTGCTGACACATAAGAAGATAGATAATAGTAATATTTTGGAAGAGTTCATATGTTCCCCAACACTATGCAAATTCTACAGCTAGGTACAATAACGTTACTCAAATGCAACCAGCTATGGAGGCATGAGGCAGAAGCAAACTATAACAGGATGAAATCTTGGCTAAGGAATCCAGGGTGAGCTACAATCTGTAGAGTAGGGCTACTCTACTGTCTCAGA
Organism: Sphenodon punctatus; assembly: GCA_003113815.1. Classification (NCBI taxonomy): domain Eukaryota; kingdom Metazoa; phylum Chordata; class Lepidosauria; order Sphenodontia; family Sphenodontidae; genus Sphenodon; species Sphenodon punctatus. The sequence continues at coordinate 3,497,673 of QEPC01014973.1, forward strand.
GATCTTTTGTGCTTACACCAGAGGGTCTTTCCTTGGAGGTCACTATTGTAGCTTGGAAGGGTTTCGTTTGCTTACGAATCAGGACACACAGGACCTGTTTAACTCAGTAGCCATCTTTATTCAAGCCCCCAGCCGCCATAGCAACAGCAGGGCTCATCCCCTGCAGGTGAGCGAGGCTCCACCCCCTGGGAGGGCTCAGCCCAAGCCCCAGGCCAAAGCTGCCCGCCCG
>QEPC01014973.1:3502387-3548076 GCA_003113815.1 Sphenodon punctatus
CCTGAGACTTCGCATCCGCCTGAATGTTTGTTTGTCTTCTCCCATGTCTCTCCCGCTGTCCCCTCTCCTTGTCTCCCCCTCCTTGTCTTTTAGATTGTAAGCCACAGGTAGGGACCGCAGCTGATTATATGTTCTGTACAGCGCCAGGTTGTTACTGGCGCTTTATAAATGTTTAATAATAATAATAATAATAACTAGAAAGTTCTAGCCTCTCTCTCCCCTTCAGTCCCTGCTGACCCAGGAACTGCATATCTTCAGAGGAGGACATGCTACACTACAAAATTAACCCTCAAGTTACCACAGTCACCATATGAATGAGCTCCATTAGCAGTACTGGAAAGAAGGGTTGGATCAGGCCTCCTAAGGGTTCCCAAACGTTTCACCCGTGTGATCCTATTTTGAAACTTAAATGTCTAGGATCTCAGACAACAGCAAAGACATGCAAAACATACCAACTAGAAATCAGGATCTGCAGATGGTAGGATCCATTACTTCCCATGTCTTGGATCTAATGATGTCACTTTACTTGGCACTGCTAATACCACACACAGGATTTAGAGAAGAGCAATGGAGATGACAAAAGAGCTGGAATGCAGGTGATATGAAGAAAGGCGGAAGGAATTATGTTTAGCCTAGAAAAATAGATGCAGGCAAAGTAGTTAGGAGGATATTGAACTAACCCTAAATCCAAGACACTGAGGTATCATCTGAGAATTAGCAGTTCTCCTCCTTCCCCCTCCAGCCATGCATTTACCCTTTCACAGGTGCTAATCCTGTCAGGTAAGTAACACTCCAGGGCCTCACATATGTTCTTTGTCTCAGTCTCCCCTACAGCCAAGTCTACACCACCAGTAACATCTGACAATGTGGCTAAAGCCCCTACAGTTCAGGACCCCTCTAGGCTGCTGCAGTTCAGGTAAGTCTTTATATAATATAGGGCTACAACACCCCCTTAGTCCATTAGTCCTTCTAGGAGACTTTATAGTCCCAGGTGGTCCTGAGCCGGGCAGATCCCATCTGGCGTCTAGCTCCCACTGGTTCCTCCAGAGGCAGAACTCCATTGCAGAGGGATCTCCGACGTGGAGCACGCTGGGTTGATGTGAAGAGGGAGCTCCTTCTTCTACGGCCACCAACACTATACTGAACTCAGGCCCTATAAAGGAGCTCAAGCATGCTCAATTCAATACAGGCCAAGTGAGCAAGTCAGGAGACTGAGAGCACATTCACACATACATTAAAATGCTGCTTTTCCTAAATGCAGTCAATTTCAAAATGCACTTAAATAAACCCATGCACTATTCACACTATCCTTTTTCTGAGCATTTAAGCCATTTTACACAATGCGCCTTTTTACATTCACACATGCCAGTCTGTTGTAAGCCCACTAGCCCAGCCCAGTCCCTCAGGTGGGGACTGGGGGGGAGAGGAGGAGGAGCGGCAGCAGAGCAGGAGTGGAGCCGAGAGCCGGGTTGGTGTCATGTCAGTTATGCAGCGCCCCCACTTCCNGGTCCCTGCCCCTAGGGCTTACAATCTGAGAGACAGGAGCTGGGGGAGAGACTTAGGAAGGGGAACAGAGGGAAAGACAAGGGGTCTAACATTCATGAAGATGCGAGGTCTCAAGTGCACGTACTTGGCTTGGTTACAACTAGCCCAGCCCAGCGCAGCCCCTCAGGTGGGGGGGGGAGAGAGGAGGAGGAGTGGCAACAGAACAGGAGACGAGACGAGAGCCGGGGAAGCGGGTCAGTGTCATGTTAGTTACACCGCACCCCGCTTACCCGGCTCTCGGAGTGGGGAGAGGAGTGGAGCTGATCGCCGGGAAGTGGGGTGCGGTGTAACTAACATGACACTGACTATGGGTAGAAACAGACATGACGCTAACCATCCTTGGTGGTTATTTATGCATGTTGCAGGGCTGTATTGGTGCCCTATGCAGCCCTGCAACATGCATAAATAACCACCAAGGGTAGTTAATGGGTGGTTAGCGTCATGTCTGTTTTCATCCTATGGGCGGTCTTCCTGTTACCATGGCTTTCCTCTGGCTGTTTGCGTTCACCAGAGAAAAAAAGTGTGCTTGTCTCCAACGCAAATGGAGCACCGACATTCCAACAAGAGGATTTATGTGGGTCATTTCAAATGCACATTTGTAAAGGTAGCTTTTGGCTGCCCCTCAATGCGCTGGAAAAACAAATGGAAGAACTGCTAAATAAACACATGGAATCTTTCCCACATCGTTCTAATATGCGGGGGAAAGAAAAAAGTGCTGATTTAATGTATGTGTGAATGTGCTCTTAGGCCGCTTTCAGATCTTCTCCCCCCACCCCGCACATACTCTGGCTGCGGGAGGGAATGCGCAACCAGGATATGCACGGGGATCAGCTGGTCTAAAAGCTCGCCTCCCGTCCCCCCTGTGTGCGCATAGCTTTTCCAGCAGACACGCACAGGGATGCAGAGCAGGAAATCAAGCTCCACATCCCTGCGCATGTGTGCCAGCAAAGCCACGTGTGCGAGGGGGGGGCTTTAAAACCAGCTGATCCCTGCGCATATCTTGGCTGTGCATTCGCCCCCACAGTCAGAATATGCACGGGGGGGGGGGGGGTGGAGGTCTGAAAGTGGCCTTCAACTCCCGATGCTTCTGTGAGCTCTGAGCTTGCCCTAGGACTAAGACTGCATTCACACCTGACAGTGGTGACTCCCACGAGACTAAGTTGCAGTGGGGGGAGGAGCCGAATGCCGGAAGTACCACTGGTATGAACGGGATTCTGCCGCAACTTCACTCGCAAATGACAGGTTTCAAAATCCAGCCCTGTCATTCGTAAGCGTAGTCACAGCAGAACCCCATTCGCACTGGCAGTACTTCTGGCATCTGGCTCCTTCCCCCGCCGCAAATTTGCCTCAAGGGAGTTGTCACTGTGAGGTGTGAATGCTGAATTAGTCTCTGGGAGGTTCAAAAGGTCTCAGCTGGGCATGTTCAAGAATTGGTGTTGGGCTAGATAGCTGCCCGGCAGCAACAGTAATAGGGCTCCATCCCCTATTACAGATAACTTTTATTGGACCTACTTTTGTTGTTGATGGTACACAAGCTTTCAGGCCACACAGGGCTCTTCCTTAGGCTGGTAATACGTCAGGACTGAAGGAATGAGCTTGAATTGAAGGAATGAGCTTGGTGAGAGCAAGGGGGTGGAGTAGAGGAGGGCTTCTCCCTGGTGGCAGCAGGGTGGAGGTGGAAGATGTTCGGCAGGATGGTTAACACTACCTGTGTGTAGGTGTTGGGAGACTGCTAGATGGATGGAGGAGGGCATACATTGATTTATGTAAGGGTTAGGGTTGGGAGTTGTTAATTGGGGATTGTTATTGTATTTATGATGTATTATGATTTATTATTGTATTATGTATTACTGTATTTTGCTTGTTGTAAGTCGCCCCGAGTTATCTGTTGATAAGAGAGTGCGGAATATAAATTAAAAGTGGAAGTGGAAGTGGAATTGCAGCAAGGTAGATTTTGGTTACAAATTAGGAAACGTTTATCAACTATAAGAACTGTTGGTCAAAGGAACAGACTGTCTACCGAGGATGGGGAATCATCTTCATTGGATGTTTTCAAAAACCAGCTGGACAAACATCTGTCAGCGATGCTGCAGGAACAGGACAGGACATCCTGCCTCAGAGCAGAGGACTGGACTAGATGGCCAACTGTTGGGGGTGCTGTAGCTGTAGTCATCCTGATCCAAGAAGAGGGTTGGACTAGATGACCCTTGAGATCCATTCCAATTCTATGATTCTATGACCATGTGGTCCCTTCCAAACCTACAGTTCTATAACCCTAAATGGGGTCATGGCATATCGTTTGGAAATCTCTGAAATAATGGTTATAGGCACATAGGTGTTACAAGGTCTTTGGGTCAGATTTACATACCACCCTCCACCCCTATGGAGAGACAGATGTGAACAGCTGAGAGAGAGTCACTCCCAGCGGGTGGCAGTAAAAATACCATATTCTTCCTCACCTCTGGCGGGGGGGCATCTTTCAAATCCAGTCAGGTCTCTGTAGTCTCTCTGCTGGCTGAGGAGCCAGAGCAGTGCATCTCCCGTCTAGCTTGGACCCCTTCCACGCCCACTCCACCCTTTCTCAGTGCCATATTGAGTGGCTTGAGTGCTCTGGTAGAGAGGAGGTGGGAACGACTTTTGTCAGTGCGATCCCCATTCAACCCATATTCACTGTCAGCGAGGCCCTGATTTTGGGTTTCCCAGGCGATAATCTTGGTCCTGGCGGTATATAAATTCAGCCCTATATGTTGGAGTGGCCTTTCCATATGTGTTGTAAAGTTATGGTATTCCTCTAAACAGGTATCCATTGCAAGGAGGCTGTATTAGAAACTGTGCTGGGGTAAAGAGGATGTATGATTACCCCATATGAAAGCTAGCTGTAGTTCCAACATAGAATGAGGTTGGATATGACCAGTGCTAGAATTGTGGGGGGGGGGAATGGTTTGTATGTGTGGCCGCTAGCCCACATGCTGATTTTCACGTGAGATTCAATCTCACGTGAAAATATTAATCGCAGGAGTTTTATGGTGGGCTGCATGTCCACGTTACATTTCATCTGGGGCATAGATCTGTTATATTCAATAATGGATCTATGCCCAGCATACCCTACTCCCCTATTGGGCTGGGCTGAGGGGTGGGTGTCAGGAAATGCCTCCCCCAGCCCACTAACTCACTCGGTGGCAGCGTGACTTCTCCAGCCAGCTCTCTACAGCTTCCTCTGGCCACTTCCAGCCCCTCCTGATGGGGTCTTCCAGGGCAACAATGTGAGGGATATCACATTGCTAAGAACAAAAGTGACAGCCGCACGGTGGGGGTTGGGGCGCCATGGAGCAAGCCAAACGTGTAGCCGGATGGCCGGCCCCACTCCTGTGCTGCACCCAGCCCCCGCACCATGTCAGGCAGTCATGGTGGTCAATGACAGACAGCCATGGTAGCCTGCCATGGCGGACTGGAACAGATATGATAGCCCACTGTGGCCCAGGCAGGCAGGCCTTAGCCTAGGCTGTGACCTCTGAGGTTTTCCGAGGTCCGAGCCCAGGCTAGCCACCAAAACGGCCCAGGGAAATCCTGGTCCAACATCTGGCAGTGCCTGCACAGACATGTAGGTGAAGTCTGGTCCAAAGTGTGACAAAGTGGGCCACAGTGGGTCGCTGTCACGTCTGTTTTTACCCATTATCATCATTATTATTTATATGGTACCAGCAACATGTTGCCAAATAGCTTTGATTATGGAGACAGGTCACTGCCCTAAGAGGCTTACAATCTAGAGGAGGAGACAACATGAGGGGCATGTAGGGAAGGACAGGAATACATTCACAAAGTTGAGAAGTTGCAGGTGCATTTGCTGAGTTTAGTTACAGGGGAGGACCCTTTTAAGAATGAGGCAGTAGAAGGAGAAGTATAAGTAAACAATCTATGGGGGAGGAGGGGGAAGGCCTGAGGAAAGAAGTAGGTTTTCAGGAAGGATCTGAAGGTCAGAAAGGCTCAGACGGTATGTGCCAGGGAGCGAGTTTCTGATGTAGGGAGCAGATGGTTTAGGGCACAGGAAACTCTGGAGAAGGCAAGACAAGGGCAGTGGCAAAGAAGGAGTAAAGTTCTCAGGTGGGACTGTAGTAGGAAATAAGGAAGGAAATAAAGGGAGGAGAGAGGCCACAAAGAGAGTATACAGAGAGTTACATAGAGTACCTTAAAATAGTTGAAATAATTGTTAAATATTAACACTGATATGTAAATTGGGTGGAACTAGAGCCCTCAAAGTGAGCCACCCACTAAGAGCAGATCACGTCCCAAACACAAATACAGCCCTACCATCTACAAATCACAGGTGAATCACCAATTTGCACAAAGTAGGAGACATAGAGGGAAAGACCAAAGGGCTCCCCTGAATATATCTCGGGGATAAATGATGCCCCCCTAACACCTTTAAAAAGTCAAAGTTGTCTGGAACAGGCACTTTCAGGAGGCAAAAGATTTGATGAATTTCCAGTTCACCATACAATAAAGACCTTGGGTTTTTTTGCTTCTTTGAAACATCTCTCACTGGGGATTGAACATGGCAAGCAATAGGGAAGCCATGAAAGTGACTCACAGAACACAAAATACTTATCACTTGGAATAAAAAAGTATGCTTCCCTGAACTCTTGGCCAAAACTGGAATGGATTTTTTCAGGAGTTCAAAAATGCCCTACCCCCAATCCCTTACTTTATGTTTCTGTTTCCTCCAGTTCTGGATGAGAGCACAAGCATAAGGAACCAAATCCTTGATTTCCTGACAGAAATCTAGTCTGAGGGACACTGAAATCTACTCAGTATCTGCAACTCATGGTAATGGTAAAGTTAGATTCTTAAGTATGCAGATCCATGATATTCATGTAGACCAGTGGCTCCCACACTGTGATCAATGGACCACTGGTGGTCTACATGGCCATAGGAAGTGGTTCACAGACTGGCTTGCACAACCAATCATGACAAACTGGGCTGTCTGTCTCCACCAGTGCCAACAGCTTTTGAGTGGTTCTGCTCATTCCTGTCGGAGGTTTCAGCAGGCGGTGATGTGCAATTGTTCGTTGTCCTCTCACCACCTCTCCTGTGGGGTCCTTCAGGTTTCCAGTCTCCCTTCCTGTTCAATGTGTAGCTAATGCTGCTTGGCAAAGTCATGCCTAGATTTGGGGTGTGTTGCCATCATTATGCAGATGGCACCCAAATCTATTTATCTTTTTCATCCGACCCAGGCCCTGTGATCTTGGTGCATACCCAGTGCCTGGCTACCATAGGGACTGGATGCAAGCGAGCCAACTGAAGCTGATTCCAGACAAGACTGAATTGATGTTGCTTGGCCAGCCCTGCGAGTCCCTTGGGGGTAGGGGATTGGGACATCTATCACTGATGGGGTACAGCCTCCCCTGGTTACTCAGGTTCATAGTCTTGGGATGTTCCTGGATCCTGAGCTGGAACTGGAACATTAGGTTTTGGTGGTGGCCAGGAGTGCCTTTCACCAACTCCATCTAGTAAGAAGGCTGCATCCCTTTCTTTCAGACAGAAATCTAACCACTGTCATCCATGCCTTCGTTACCCCAAGGTTAGACTACTGCAGTGCGTTCAGCATAGGGCTGCCCTTGAAGATTATTTGGGGCTGCAGCTTGTGCAGAATGCAGTGGCCTGCCTTTGGACAGGGGTGGGTTTCCGGGAGGGCATAACACCAGTGCTTGTCTGCACTGGGTGCCAGTAGCATTCCAGGCAAGGGGTTTGACCTATAAAGCCCTAAATGGTGTGGGCCTTACATAGCTAAAGGACCGCCTTCCTCCTTATGTCCCTTTCGCCATGGCCCCTAAGTACTGCTGAGTGCCCTCGTGCATGTTCCATCATTGGCTCAGGTCCATACGTCCCAGGCATACTGAGAGGCATTCTCAGTGGGTGCTCCACAGTTTTGGAACTCCCTTCCCCAAGACGTTTGCCAAAGCCCTAGTTTGAATGTCTTCCAGAGGCAGTGTAAGACCTATTTATTCAGCCAGGCATTTAACGGACAGGGTAGATCCAGGGAGGGAGGGGGCATATTATTAATTTAATGGGTTTTATCGTCTATTTTATATATGTATACATATTTATGATGTAGGTTTCCCTAAGTCTTAGGGGATAGGGTGGGGCTAAAAATCTAAATAAATAAATAAACAAACAAACAAACATTGCAGCCATCTTTTGGGGGGAAGCAGAGTGAGGAATCTGCATGCATCAGGTGTGGGAAGTTGTGACTAGCATAATATGCCTTACAATTAGAATCAGTCTTAGAATTTGCAGGGCCCAGGGGGAAGATAAAATGTGGGGGCCCTGGGGGCCCCTCCCTCCCCCATGACTCTGCTCCCTCAGAGGCACCCTCTGCAGTGCCCTAGAGGTGGTTGTGTTAGGGACCCTTCTGTGAGGGAGTGGGAGACCCACCACCTACCCTGGTGAAAACAGAGACCACTGTGGGGCTCAAAGGAGTAGAAAAAATAGTGGGCTCTGGGGAAGTCACCCTTGGTCGTCCCATGGTAAGGTGGGCCCTGTTTACAGCAATTCCAGCCCTCCTTCCTCCCATAGCTGGCCGCTGCACTGAGGTGGATGGAGGCTGTTTATCATACACAGCTAGAGAGACCCTGCAATGAGCCTGCACCAAGCTGGAGCCATCTTTGGTGGGTGCATGATGACCACTAGGAAATTTAAAGGGCTGTCAGTGGTCCATGGGCCCAAAAGGTTTAGGAACTCCTGAGACAGACCATCTACAGTTGGGTGATTTTCCCTTAACTAAATCAAAATTGTGATCTTTTGATGGAGGGGTGGAAGAGTTTACAAGAATCTGAAGAGACACAGGACAACCAGATCTGAGCTGCATCACACAGTGGATTACAGGCAGACAGACAAAAAGCAAAATTACAGAGACTCTTCTTTCAGGTACATAATTAGAGTTGGTTTATTTTGAAAATTCATCATTTTCTTGATATCACCTACACTATGCCTGCCTTTTCCATATTTTTTTTAGGAATGTGGTAATGAATGTTGGCATGGTCCTTATGTTTTCTGAATTCCACTGACCTACTTTCTAATTTCTGGTACGTGCATTCCTGATTGATATGCTTTTGTTGTGTGAGATAATCAATTTCAGAGCAATGAACAGGGAATCCTGCTGAGCTCTTTGCTTTATTGATAATGGCTGCAATCTTCAAGCTTCTTACTCCAGAAGAGTAGTGCTGTAGATGTCAAGTAGAGTAGTGCTGTAGATGTCAGTGGTTGACGGACTGAAACCAAAGAGAGCAGAGTACCCCTGGCATACTGCTGCACTCTGATATGGACACAGTACTCTATCCGAGAGGTGGCATCTTAGCCAACTAGCCTTTTGCCACATTGCTCTGTCATTTGAGTGATACTGCCATTTGTTCTCATTTTACCCCATTATTTCATCCCACTGCATTGCACAGACTCTGTGCAGCTGAAGCTGTCCAGCAATGTGCAGGCACACTCTGTTTTGCAGAATCCAGCCCAATGTTACTAAAATGATCAGAATCTGGCCCTGTGCTTTTAAGGCAGCATTAATGCAGAACAAAGATGTTTCACTACCTGACAGAGATGCTTTGACTAGACAGTGGATATTTTCCTCAGCTCTTATTATTCCAAACTCCATACCTATTCCCACCACCCTGGCATCGAAGCTCTATCCCCTTTTCCTTTTCCCCAAGCACATATTTCCCTGAGTGGTCAAGTGTCCCTCTTGAGATGGTCTACAGTTCAATGGCTGCTCCCTACTGCTAAGAAAAATGAGAGCCAGGGAGCTTTAATTAGTCATTACAGAACAGGAGAATAAAACAAGCAATGCAAGATGGGAGGCTGACAGCAGGTGAGTAAGCACACTGAGCGTGTGATTATGTCATCTGAAGAAGGGTGTAGCTCTGGTGAGGATTGGCCCTATGTCAGCAGCCCCCCTTCCAAGCAGGGTAGCACTTCTCAAGCCAATAGCCACTGGTAAATTACAGCACTGCACCAGAGCACTTGAACCAGCGACAAAAATTGCACGGCGATAATTCAAGCAAGTATGCTGGCAAAAGAAAGCAGAGAAGAATGCCAGCTGTATGACAACACAGCATGTGGGAACCCACAGCACCAAGATATGACTGCAGTACACGAGTTATATCACAGAAGAGAGCCTCTGGAAAACACCTGCAGGGAGACACAATTGTGCTGCCTCCACTCTGTCACTGTGCAACATCAGAGAAATGCTAGCAATGAGGTACAACTGCACCACCTCTCTGAGATACAAGCAACCTTGAGCCCCCCTCCTCATCACTAAGACATGCCCATATCCTCTCTGTTGTGGTACAATACTCAAGTATACAGGGACCTCCAGTGCTATGACTGGACCACAACATCATTAATATATTACAGACAAAAACTATTGAGGAACCTCTAGACCAGGACTTTACACTTGTCACTTCATCAGCTTTGCTATATCGCAGCAGTGCATTCCATACTCTCAGTTACATGCTGTGATGCAATATACATCAGTCATGTCACAGTGATGGTGATTCCTGAGTATCATGGGAACACATCAATGACTTCACAATGAGTTACTGGTATCCTTTGCTGAAGGAAGAAGCCTCAGGACTTTCTAGCACCAAGACATAAATACACTTCTACTTCTAGGTTATAAAACAACATTTATGACTGTTTATCCTCAGGATCCCCTCCTCTGCTGTAACTAAGTTAAGTGCATGCATCTGAAACTTCTCAACTTCGTGAATGTATCCCTGTCCCTCCCTGTCTGCCCCTTCCTTTTGTCACCTTCCCCTTGTCCATTCTAGATTGTAAGTCCCTCAGGGCATGGATCTGTATCTAATCACAATTGCCTGGCACATTGTGGATGCTACATAAATAAAATAAATAATAAATAAAATAATAATAATAATACAGGTATCATATAGTATAGGACAAGACAAACTTGTATTGTTTCTAGTAAAAAAACCTTCTGCACTCATTTTTGGCATGGCTTAAGAAAATGGCAAATATTTTCCAAGGCAAGAGGCAAATTAAAGATGCTCCCTTGCCATGAACCAACTTCTGTTACTGTGTACAAGCTTTACCCCCATACAGAGCCCTTTCCCAGGCAGGTAAAGCTATCATACACTCCTCAGTAGAAGCTGGTGCAATGAAACACATCTTAGCTACTTTGCCTCTTGTCTCGCTCATACTTGGGATCAATAAAGCAACCCACTCTAAACAAATATTTCAAAATAATTTGAAAACTAATAAAGTTATAAAAATATGACAGAAACATAAATATGAAATTTAATTAGGGGTCTGGATGGCAGTGTTGTACAGAGAAATTTGGGAGCCCAATACAAGTTCTTGAGAAAGTCTCTCCCCTCCATAAAAAATATATGACAGCAACTTAAAATAAATAAAAAATTTTTAAAAAACCCTCAACAGTTCAGTCCCCCTTTAGAATTCTTTAGGCCTGGGCCAAATTTCCCAGTTGTCCACCTCTGCGATGTGGGTGACACTCCTGTAGAATATTTAGTGGTATATTCCAGTCTCCATTAGGATATAACTATCACTAGCAAGTCTGCTTTGGGGTATAGAGATTTGACTTTGTTTTCTGGGACTCGCATTATACAATATAGAATGTGATCCCTCTCATCCCCCCCCTTCTGACCCAGTCCCTGCCTGCTGTTGCCCTTTTCCCATGGAGGGCCTCGTGGGAGCTTGGAGTTTGTTTTCCTGAGGGACTGTCAAGCATCGCGGAGGGCTGATTCCAAGTCGGAGCAGCTGGGAGTGGGGAGGAGCTGCCTCGCCAGGACAGCTAAAACATCCCTGTGCTGCCCAGCAGCGCCAGAGGCGCACACCAGGGCAGCGCGCCTAAGGGCTGCGCATGCAAGGGTGTGCCCTTGTGTGCGCGGCCTTAGGCGTAGGTCGGGTGCAGGGCCCTGCCCCTTCCTGCTGAATTAGCTGGATGGTGGTTTGATCTTTTGCCCCGGTGCGGGATTGAAGTTTGCTTTTTTCATCTATTCACCACCCCCTAGCATTCTTAATGCCTAAGAAGGGTAAGAAGTCAGGGGTGACCACCAGGGCACGGGCCAGGCAATTGCAGCTTCCTGCTGCTTTTGCTTCAGCATCGGCCCCTTCTGGGCCCATACAGGGTAGCCCTACCCAGGCGTTTTTGGATCCCCCTTTTGAGGGTCCTGATGCAGGATGGGATCCTTCAGTTGCTGCCACAAGTGCTCTGCTACCTGCTCTGTCCTACCGCTCTGTAAACTCGGAGGTAGGAATACCCAGCGGTAGGCCTGACTCTCCCATTCCACCCATGCAGGCACCTCCTGACTCTTCCTTACTGTCATGTGCTTTAGCTTTTAAGAAGCAGGGAGAAAAATGGCTTGCTTTGGCTGTCAAATCTCGGAGGTGTCCACAGCCCTCTCCAGCTCCCCAGTCCTCCCTTGCTGGAGAAAAGAATCTGCGCTCTCCAGGCTCTGATTAAGGAAATAGAATTACAACTTTTAGCTACCCAAGCTGTGGAAGAGCTTGCATCATATCCTCTGACAGCAGGCCATGGGGATCTGGAGCTGCCTGAGGTCCCTGTTGAGTTGTTGCCCCTTCTTCCAGGCCAGGTTAGTGTAAATCAGGGGGAGCTGGAGCTCTCTATCAGAGCAACTTCAGAAGAGGGGCGACCTCCTAATAAGTCTTCTGGTTTTCTATCTTTGGGAGCTACTGAGCCTGGAACCCAAGAGGTTCAGGCCCTTTCCCATTTTCAGCAGGACAACGAGTTGGAGTCCCCCCTAGAGTAAACATAGAAAAGGGGGCTTTCTCCAATATTCCCGCTGGCTCTTTTATTAATTCACGAATCACCATCCCTGAAATTCGGGAGGTCCATAGTCATTGTCACCCCCAGCGGACAGAAGTCGTTTTGTCAGCTCTTAGGGCACGAATTTAGGGGCTTGATCTCCAACTTCAGGCCATCCAGCATCAGTTTGTTAGGGTTTGGGAGTGTATGAATGGTTTTAGAGAGAACAGGCCTGAGTTGGGCACTCAGAGAACAGATCAGGCATGCCAAACAACTTCCGCCCATGGTCAAGTTCATTTTAGCCCCTTAATTTCTGAGGCCATGAAGGATTGGAAGCTTACTCCGTTAACTGATGCCTTGGTTTTTACAGTTTATCGCTTGTCATCTGGAATACTTCCTCCGTGGGATTCTAAATTTTGGATTGCTCATTATCTTGCTTATATTTTGGGTTGTACTTTTTTGCCCTCCCAGGTTGTTCGTTTTTTCTATTTGCCAGCTAGGGGTGGAGCATTACAGATTGTCGTTTACTTCCGAACCTCAGCTATAGTTGAAAGGTTTTTGTTTTCCTCTTGTCTCTTTATCCCCTGGGGGGTTTATATGGCCAATATTTATGTTAAGATGGGAATTGTCCCCTTGTTGCCCCAGTCTCCCCAAACTACTTTGGCTCCCCATGTGAGAAATTCTAACCCGACTCAGGTATCTGGGAGGAAGTCATGTATCCCATCAGACATGCCAATTTCCAGAAGACTTAAAGAGCCAGCCCAGACAGGAGTTCCCGCTCTAACACCTAGTTCTGCTTTGCTCCATAGGCCCACTGCTGCTGTTGTGCTGTCCCAACCTAAGTTGTTGACAGCCCTTCAATCCCCTAGTCCAGTTGAAGCCCAGGTGACTGTAGCATATTTGTCTCCTAGTGGTCTACCATGTGCTGTGTCACACAAGTATTTGCCTCAACGTCCCATTGTGTTAATCCCCCACTTGAACAATTTAGTTTCTGTAAAAAATCTGGGATTCCCCCCTCGAGGGGCTTCGATTTTTGAAGAACTCACGGCTGCTGATGTTATATGCAGTTAAACTGTATTGGGTACTGTGGGTTAACATTTGACTGATCATTTTGTTTTATCAGGATGCTTATTTTGCTGTATTTTTAGGTTGAGAGGCCTATGTTATTTAGGTTTTAGTTTTAGTTATATTCCCCATAGGTTTATTTATTATTTGGGATGTTAGGCAGGCCCTTTCTTTCCTGTATCAGGTTATCTTGTAGGCATAGTTTTATGACTAAGACATCCCTTCGGGGTTTTATGTATTTGTTGTGTATTCATGTTGTTTATCAAAGCAATGGCCTATGACCACGCTTTAATAAATTCATTCATTCATTCATATAGAATGTTTGTCTGTTATGGGGCAGGTCTGTGAAGAGATTCAAGATGGACTGTCTTACATTACAGAGGGAAACCCAGTTTATTTTTGCCTCCTAATTATCACCCTTCTCTCCTTGTTCCTCAGGCCTGGACAGAGCTCTGCAAGGATCTGTTTGTGGGGATGTCCTTGCAGGAGGTCCAAAAGACTACAGCTGTTTTTACACAGAACATGCCCATGGAGGTCCACCCATCTCCCACCCACCCGAGCATGCATCTGAAGGCAGGTTGGGTGGATGTGCGCTCCCATGATCCATAGGCCACCCACTCATGCTCACGTACGGAGAATCAGGGAAAAATCTGGGATGTTCTGCGTGGGGGCATGAGCAGGTGGTATGTGGATAGGAGCACACACCCATTGCACACCTGTCCGATCTGATTCCCCCCCACTCACAGGAAGTGCATGTGCACTCCATGTGGCACACATGGATCCACCCTCCATCCACGCTCATTTAAAATCAGCGTGCCTTTCCATCAAAGGAGAAGATAACTCCTCTCATCTCTGGGGCCTAACATTCCCATTCTTAGCAGTAGCCACCATCTTTGTCCAGTACATCAGCAGTGAGTAACCCAAGTGTACCAATGTGTTAAACTGCAATCAAATAAAAACAGATAGTGCTCCTATCTATGGCTCTTAAAGGGGACACATCTCTAGGCTGCCATCTTCTTCCATGTCACAACACTCCACAAGGTGCAGGGCCACATCAGAAAGGGGCTGTCACATCCCCTTTCTAATATAATCCCACCCTTGCAGAGCATGAAATCATGGTGTTCATAGGGACAGGGCCATGTCAGAAGGAGGGAAGGAAAGTCCCTATGGCCTGCCCCCTTTTTGATATGGCCACTTGCTACCACCCAGAGAAGCCTTGATATTTCAGGTTAGTCACCGACGCTCCTGGCTGACCTGGACAAATTGGGGCTTCCCTGAGAGCCCAGAGATGTGGAAACCCTACATACCTCTGCAGTATCAGAGTGCCTCACGGTCTTTAATTTGCTCATCTTCACAGCACCTTGCGAGGTAGGGTAGGACTGTGATCACCAATTGGCAAACAGAGGAAGTGACTCACCCTAGGCTACACATGGAGTCTAGGGGGAGTAGGGAAACTGGCCCAGGTTTCCCAAGTCTGAGGTCAGTACCACAGTCAGTATTAGACTGATCTTGCAATCTGTGAAGTGTAAGATACTGCTGTGGCAAGAGAGAGATGCGAGACACTGATCAGAGGCAGAAAGACACAGGGGTGTAATGAGAGAGAGAGGACAAGGAACTGATGGCCACAAACACAACTTACAGCCTAACCCCCATCTGCGAGTGCTCGTTTTCCCTTTTCTTCCCTTCTCCCCATTTTTGGCCACTGACTTCTGCCCCCATGGGGATCTCATCCCAGGTGTGTGAAAAGCAGTCCTGCGCAGAGGTTCCACCCTCCCTTCGTTCCCACCTATCTCCATTGCTACGGGCAGTAGGGAAACTTGAAAGTAGGCAGGAAGGGAGGGAAGGAGAGGGTTAAGGGAACAAAAGTGGCAGAAGCTGCAGCAACAAGGGGTGTTTTTAGACAAGTGCCTCCCCACCCATTTCCCTCCCATCATGCATGTTGGAGGGCCGCATTGGTGCCCTATGCAGTCCTGAAACATGTGTGATGGGTGTGGAGGCACTTGTCTAAAAACACTCAGGGTGAGGGAGAAGACTGCCAGAATGGGAATTCCTTCTACTCCTTTCTTTCTCCCCTTTACTTGCTATTGCTGCACCTCCTACTTCTGCTCTCCACAGTGGAGCTGGAGCCCGACAGAAGCTGGGAGCAGTGTGCAAAATCAGCAGAAATTAACAGCCCCTGTCCCTACTGGGGAAGAAGAGGGCAGGGTAGGGAGCATTAGATGACAGAGGGTGTTTTCAGACGTTACGAGATCACACTCAACCACAGTGAACCACGCTCAATCCCGCGGCAGGGCCAAAGAGCCCTTAACGTCTGTTAGGCAGCCACCAGATGTTCACCACGCTCAATACCCACATGGGGTCAATTTCAACCACGCTTCCCGGGCTACACGGGGCAAAAGCTCGGGAAGTGTGGTCAAAGAGATTCCCACCGAGAAGCAACAAAAAGTAACGTCTGGACACCAATCCACGGGCGGAAACAAAGAAAATGATCCCCAGCCGTGGACAATGCACGCAGCGTCGCTGCCAAGCAACCAGCAACAACACAACCACCGGAGGGAAATTTAAAGGGAAACCTGCAGCAGGGAAGCATGGCGTGATGGAGCGAGGAGGGAGGCAGAAGAGAGCGGTGAGCGAAAGAGCGACGGTGGAGGAGGAGGAGGAGGAGGAGGCAGGGGCAGCAGTGGTGGGAGCGGAGGAGGGGGAGCCGGGGGTCATGCTGACCATGGAGGAGGTGCAGGGACAACACCCGCAGCAGCAGGCAGGACACGACGCCCTGGGGACATCAGCCGGAATGGGGGCAGAGGAGGCACCCAGGAAACGGGTAAGGGGAAACAAGGGCAGGGGAGCAGGGGCACCAGGGGGGACATGGGGTAAGCCTGGACTCCCACCAGGGAGGAGAGGGAAGGGGGTGCCCCGCAAGGGGCCAGGGCATGCACAAAACCCTAAACCCCCCACCCTCTGCCTCCCGCAGACACGGAAGAGCACCCGGGCGGACGAGCCCCCAGAGGACACCGGACCAGCCCGGGCGGAGGAGGAGGCTGAGGTGGAGGAGGAGGAGGACGAACCACAGTGGAGAAGAGGGAGGAAGGCGTACCACAGAGGGGGCCAGTGGGGGCTCCAGGAGACCCGGGACTTCATAAGGATATGGGGGACCCTGGAGTACCAGGTGGAGCTCGCACTCAATCAGCATATCTACTGGGACATAGTGCGGGACCCGGAGGCGGCGGGGCATCAGCACACAGCACCACAGTGCCGATCAAAGGCCAAGGAGCTGAAGAGGGGGTACAAGGCCATCCAGGACAACAATAGGCGGTCCAGACACGGAGCCCGGACCGCCCCATTCTACGATGCCCTGGACTGCATCCTGCATATGAAGGGGTCCATAGTTGCCCCACAGCTCGTTGGGAGCGCTATGGTCCAGGGTGGGGAACGGGCCAAGGTACCCCCTCCCCTCGCTGCCTCCCTGGTAGACACAAGCTCCAGGGCCCCAGGCCCCCAGGACAGCAGCCCAGAGAGCGCCCACCCCCAGGCTGGGCAGGCGGAGTCCGAGGCCGGCACCCTCATTACCCTCAGCCAGTGGTCCATGGGGGATCACTCCCACACTGAGGGGCCGGCCTCAGAAGGATCCGAGACCGACATCGAGGGTAAGCAGGCAACCCGGAGGGGGGAAGCACTGGGCCCATGGGGGCAGGGGCCAAGGGGAGGATGGATGGGCCAGCCCAAGCCCGAGCCCCAGTTGCCCAATACCAAGGTGGGAGGGGGCCCATCCCCAGGTTGCCCAACCGCACACCCCTACACCCATAACCCCCCCTCCTCACCCGCAGGCCATGGGACACCCCGGGACCAGACCCAGGTGACCGAGCAGGCAGCCGCCGAGGAGACCCACCAGCAGGTACAGGAACCAGGTGAGGCAGGTGGTCCGGTAGGGAGGACAACCCGGGGTGCAGAGAGGGGGTCCCTGGACTTTCGGAGGAGGCAGGAGGGGCCGGGGTATGGGGGTGAGGAGGGGCCTGGCGAGCTGCCCGGGGGCCCACGGGGCCCCTGCCCCATCGTGGTCAGGGGGCAGTGGCCCGGGTCAGGATCGGACTAACCCTTCCGTACCCACAGGGCAACCCCAGCAGCCAGCATCCCCAGGGCCCATGGCCCCATCGCAGCGCATGAGGGAGCACCAGGCATGGGTCTGCAGGAGGAGGGAGGACCAGGCGGAGGAGATCATCCGGACCTCGGAGGAACAGGGGGAGAGGATGATAGCGGCCGTGAACCGGACGGAGGCGGCCATCGAGCAGTCCCTGGAATGGGCAGAGGCAAGGGACATGAGGCTCCAGGCCGAGGTGCACCTGGAGCGGAGGCGGGAGCACAGCAGGCAGGTGGAGGTGCTCGGGAGGCTGGAGAAGGCCATCACAGGCATGGTGCGGGACCACTCTGCGAAGATCGATAGGTCCCACGATATTGGGACCTCCCTGCTCCTGCACGCCGGCACGATGTGCGCCTATGTGATGGCAGCCGTGCCCCCGGGCACCCTGCCTGCCCAGGGCCCCATGCCAGACCCCTTGGTGTCCCCGCCCCCTGCTCAGGCGCCCCCGCCGGCCCTGCACCCTCAGGGGCCGCGCATTCACCTCCCAGTGCCCCCCACCCTCAGGAGGGTGCAGCCACCATGGGGGGCCCCCCGGGTCCCGGTCCCCCCTCCCCCCACCCACGGTCCCCCCTGCCGGACCTGGAGGAGGCCCAGGACACTGCTGGGAACACAGACAGTGGGGGGGAGGGGAGCTCACAGGGATCCATGGCCCACACTGGGCGCTCACGGGGCAGACACCGTAAATGAGGGGGGGGACATGGAGGGATGCGGAGGGCAGTGTGAGGGGGGTGCACTAGAGGGGCCAGGGCACTACAGGGGTGGAGGGAGAGGTGGAGGGATCACATGTACACGTGGGTGAAATAAATGTTTACGCACATGTATGCCTCCAGGGTCCGTATGTGGGTGACAGGGGGGTGCACCCCCACAGGGGCTGCCTCCAGGCACCCCAGGGGGTGGTCCGGGGAGGGGAGCCCCTCACACTAGGGCCCCTGGGCGATATGCCTCTCCAGGGCATCCCGGATGCGCTGGGCATAACGATACTCCCTGGGGTTCTCGGCATTCACGTACAGGGGCATGGGCCCGGTGGCCCGGTGGGGCTCGGGGTATTCCAGGGCTGCCCCCTCGGTCTCTCAGACGTTGTGGAGCACACAGCAGGCCCCGATCACCAGGGTGGAGGTCTCCACAGTGTAGTCCAGGCACCCAGCGAGACTCCTCCAGTGCTGCTTGAGGGCCCCGAAGGCTCGCTCCACCACGGTCCTGATGGAGCACAGGCGGGTATTGTATAGCACCTCTGCAGGGGTCCGTGCGACAGGGTAGACCTTCATCAACCAGCGGGTGAGAGGGTAGGCAGGGTCTCCCAGGATACAGGAGGGCATTGGTACCCCCTCGATCCAGGACATCCCCATGTCAGCGAAATCCCCCCGGAACATCCGGGCATAGAAGGGGGAGATGGTCATGATCCGGGCATCGTGACTGCGGCCGGAGTTGCCCATGAAGATGTCTATGAATTGGTCCCAGTGATCCACAACTCCCTGCAGCTGCAGGGAGTGGTACCCATGCCAGTTCACATACTCTGCTGCTTCCCCTGCAGAGGAGCGGAGGATCTCGACGTGGGTGCCGTCTACGGCTTCCATGCTGTTGGGGAAGCCTCCGGACGCCAATCCCACCATCACGGCCTCCTGGTCCACCAGCTGGATTGTCCTGTCCAGGAGCACGCCCTCCACAGCCTCGCACACATCCCAGAGAATACAGGTGATGGTGCTGAGGCCTACCCCCAAGTGCTGGAACATGGACCGGCAGGAGTCAGGCATTGCCAGGGCCCAGACCCCTATGGCCACCTGCTGGACCATGGTGATAGGGGTCCTCATGTAGGTGTGCTCTCGCTCTAGCCAGGGCGTAAGGAGCTCTGCTCGCCGCAGCGGGGTGAGCTTGTCCATCCTGAGGTGGACCCTCCAGGCTGCCTCATCCCACTAGACCAGCGCCCTCACCCACCAACCCTGTGGGTGCTCTGCGACCCATAGGCGCCTCTCAATGGGCACAGAGAGCTGCACAGACCGGCGCATGGTCTCCCTCACCCACAGGAGGCACCTGGTCACCTCACGGAGCGCCACGGGCCGGGGCCGGGCCTGGCTCACGGTGTGCCATTCTGCCCCGGATAGCCTCTGGGCCCTGAGCCAGGCACGGGCTCTCCTCCGGCCATGGTGTGCCCTGCGGACCCTTGCAGCTCTCCAGGCCAGGGAAACGTGCAGCCGGGCGGCCAGGTGTACCTCCGCACCAAGGAGGCGCAGCTGCTTAGTGTGGTTGCGGTACCACTCGGCTGCGGGCGCGAGGTGCATCCAGTAGTCAGCTGCCCTGTCCTGCTCCATGGTGGTGGGGGCCCAGGAGGTTGTGAGATGTTTATAACGGCCCTCCAATGGGTGGCCGTGCCGGGGGATGGCCCCCAGCTGACCAGGCCCCCCAATGGGGTGTATGGGTCCGTGGGCATGCCCATGGTTATGCGTGCTGGCTGTGCATGGGTGCTCGTGCCTGCATGGGCGCATGGTTCGTGCGCTCCTTCTGCAGCTGCATGCCTTCACCCATCAACACCCCCCCCATGCCTGTATGCAACACCATGGCCTTGGTGTCCCGATTAGATGTTATGTGAGTGCTATTGTGTTGGGCAGCTGTGCCGGGTCTGCACCCCATGCCTCACTCTGTTGTGCTACAATGTTGCGGTCCGTGGCTGCTTTTCCTGTCCTTGGGGCCCCTCGGAGGCCCTCCCGACCCTGGAGGGTATGTGTGCCCTCCTGTCCATGGTGTTATTCTCCCTGTCTTGATGGACCATGGCTGATTGTCCATCCACCGGGCTCCCACTCCCCGGCCCCCATGGGGCCCCCCATATCTGGACCTTCCGCAAGACCATGTCTCTGTGCGACCTGTGGCATACCCCGGCTGTGCAGCTGCTCCTGGGCAGCCCGGCCAGCCGTGCGGGTGCCTTTGCGAGCTTGAGCTCCGGACTTCGCTACTTTGGCTATGAGGTGAGCGCTCGTGATTGCCGGCTGCATGCAGACACCCTGGGGCTGGTTCGCTTCCCTGATGGATGCATTCTGGACAAGCAGTGTTCCCATGTGCCCTGGTCCAGGGCTGAGACCATGTCTGCGCTGAGTGTGTGTGGGATGGGCGCCTACACGGTGTGCCTTACTGAGGGTGGCCCTGCCTTGGCCGTGTCCTACTTTGCCTGTGTTCACGGGGTGCCTGGGTACCAGCGCACCCGTGCGGCAGCGTACCACCGGCTGCTGGAGCTGGGACATCTTCCTTGGCCCCCTTCTGCTGCCTGCTGTGTGTCGGAGCCTTCTGTGGTGGAGATGTCGGCCCTGTTGGGGTTGTGGTCCCATGCGGACGTCCTGCTGGGTCTCTCCATGCATGATCCCTTCGAGGCCTACTACCTGATTGCCCACCACATGTACGTGCTGGGGTACTGCCGGGGCTTGATCCATTGGCCCCACCTGGTTCACCGGGCAGGGCACCTGGCCCCTGGGCCATCAGTGGCCCCCAGCGGCTGCCTGTGAGTACCGGTGTTCCTTCCAGCCCCCCAGTGTCCTGCAACTGTGTGGGCTCCCGCCCCTGTCTGGGGGGGCCAGTCCCCGCTGGCTGCTCCCTCCCTGATGTCTCTGCCGTGCTGTGGTGATGCCTGCTTCGCGGGGTGCTGCTGCCCCTGCCTGTGGCCCCGGGCCCCCCTGGGCACCACCCCCCAGTCTGCCTGCACACCCGGGGTTTCCCTCAGTGGTTGCCCTCCCTGGTGCCTGGGTATGGCGCTCTGCATGGCCTCACCGACGCGCCTGGGTCCAGCTGACTGTCCTCACCCTGTCTCTTATACACATCTAGATGTGTATAAGAGACAGGTTTCCCTCAGTGGTTGCCCTCCCTGGTGCCTGGGTATGGCGCTCTGCATGGCCTCACCGACCCACCTGTGTCCAGCTACCTGTCCCCATCCGCCAGCACTGCCACCTGCTTCCAGCCCTCCCCCCTTTGGGTGCTTGTGTGACCTGGGGGTTCCAGCACCCCCGAACTGGCCCTCGGTGCTTCCTCTGGGGGTGTGTGCATCCTTGGACCCGCAGCGCTGCACCAGCTGTCCTGCCTGCCCTCCATCGGCCCTGCAGTGAGTGTGGGGTCTCCGTGTGCCTCCTGGACTGTTCCCACCCGGCTCGCTGTGAATTGCGGGCCCCTGCTGTGCCTTGGTCCCGAGGTCCTGGCCCCGCCCCTTTCCGAGACTGCCTGTGTTGCTGTGGGGGGCGCCCGGGTGGACTGTGCTGCTGGGGGGGTTGTGGTTGCTGTTGCCTGTGTCCTGCCCTGCCCCTTTGCAGTTTCCCCCCCTCGCTCCCATTTTGCCTAGTTTGTTGTCCAGGCGCCTGTGTCCCCTTTCCTTTCCTTTCCTTTCCTTTGTGTGTGTGTGTGTGTGTGTGTGTGTGCTCGTGCTGTGTGTGTGTGCGCGTGCTGTGTGTTCTGCTGTGACTCCACTGCCTGTGTGCCTGCTGTGTGTGGTACCTGTGCGACTCTTCTCCCTCTCCCCCCTCCCTTCCTGTTTCCCTTGTGTGGGCATTCCCTTTAGTGCCTTTTGGCTTCGTTTGCCCTCAGGCGGTCATGTCTGTGTCCCGCCCCTGCCCGGTGGGTTCTGGGTGTTTCGACCACGGCTGGGAATCGGTGTCACGTCTGTTGCACTGCCCTGAACTGTGATCTGGCAGCCCGATTCCCGGCCGTGGTCCTGGTCCCGTCACGTCTTTTCAGGGCTTTTATTCGCCCCGGGGGGTGGTTGTTCTGTTCACCCCCACCGGGAATTCACCGTGGTGAACCGGCCGCCCGTAACATCTGAAAACACCCAGAGTCTCTGGCAGGCCAGGGTGTGGGGTCACTATTAGCAAAATTCTATTTGCACCCTGGGTGAATGAACAAGTGGATAGATAAGACAGACAGACAGACAAGTAGATGTGTATGGGGATAGCTAGCTAGATAATTCATAATAAAAATAGCCAATGGAGTAGTCACGACACAACGGAATATCCCTTTCTGTGAACAGAATGGCAAGAAACTGAGCTTGGTCCTTCATGTCACTGAATGACCTCCTCGCCCACGTCTGTTCTGAGAAAACCAGGTTGCCTCTTGCGCGCTGAGCTAAGTCAAATGTACCCTTTGTTTATCCCTTCCCATCGAGTACGTGCGGCATATTGCCTGCATGAGGGAGGGAGGAGGGCTACTGCTTTTTGCCTCGTCAGAAGAAATTTGCTTTTCAAATAAGTTTCTAGAGGTTTGGAAATAACTGGCGCAATATGTTACCTACGTTAATTCAGACAGACATGCCAAAGTATGCCTGCTGCTCTACAGCCCTTCCCATAAACATGCACCAACGCGCACACACGCGCGCACACACACACACACACACACACACACACACACACACACACACACACACACACACACACACACACACACACACACAGCTGAGTTATCCATCTCCAAAGTCAAGAGGAAGAAGAGAAAGCAGGGAGAGAGTATGAAGGGGCATCAGATTTAATGTCGAACCCTTGGCTTTAATGGACTTTATAAAACCAATGTACACTAGTTACAACATATAGTATACTGTGGCAGGACACTGACGCAAGTGCCAGCAGGGGAGTGGGTGGTGTGGGGCTGTACCAAGGGCACATGTGCCCTGAACCTACTTGGCTTCAATTTTAGCAGAGGTCTGTGCAAAGCTGAATCAGGAGTTCAGAAAGAAACCACCATGGAAAACTCCAGCAGGAGAGGGCAGGCTAGCCTGAGGGGCTGTAAACAGGAGAGGCTGGGAATCCAGGGAGGAGTTCCTCTGGCTGCTTTTAGATGAGCGGCGGTCTGTTTCGTGTCGGCGGAGTGCATATTTTGAAACTTCCGCCTGGTCTAATTAGACGAGACGGAAGTGGCTTAATATGCGCATATTACGGCGGAGGCGCATTTTTAAAGTGTGCGAATTAAATACCTCATAATCGAGCCCCACATGTCAAAGCCCCACATCTCCGTAGATCACAATGGACATCCCTTGATTCACAGCCCAAAGAGCATAATGGATATCCTGTATTTCACAACCCCTCAACTCCAGAGTCTCTCTTATTTTTGAAATTTAGATATGGCAATTTTACCAGAGAAAGAACTTGTCTGACAGAGAGAAGACCCAGGAAGAAAAGGCCGATGGACTGTGAGGTATGTAATAGCGGTTTTCACACTAAGAAATAAAACATGTACGAAGGAAAAACAATATCTCTGGACCTCCTTCAAGAAAGCTGAGGAGGGTCTTGTTCCTGACCCTGCAAAGAGTGATTCCATGTCTTTCTATGGACAACCTTTTCTATACCTGACTGAAAAGGTTTCCTCTCAGGAACCCTGCTCCTCACCCTTCACTTCACTTCACAATAACCTGCCTGTACCTTTTCAACTTGTCACCTGTTCAGAGGTTCATACAATTTTAAAGCTAACAGTATAACAAACTCAGACAATGCTATTGCAGATGTGCAAGTGTATCCTGGGATGAATATATTACAAGAGCCACAAGAAATGGCAAATGAAGGGACGGTAGCTTGGATGACGAGCAAAGAGCTGCCTATATCAGCAGTACCATTACTCGAGTTGCTTCATAATTAACCTTTCAATTTATCCATCCTGCTGAGGAGAGATATTGGTAAGGAAGAGAGGACTACAGTCTTTGTTTTTAAGTCAATAAGTAATATGGGAGGTGTTTTCATATTGAAATAATGCATTAATGGCCAAGCGAGTTTTTGTACATTTACCTCCATCACCACTGGGCTAAGAGTATGTAGGAGGCATCCCGTTTCCAGACTGGCTTTAGCCCTCAAGCTAGCTACCCGTCCTTCAAAAATACTGCTCAGGTTAATCCTGTCATCCATAGACAAAGGGCCATTGGGGGTTTGGAGGGAGCAAAGGCAAAAACAGCAGTTGCTCTGGGCCTCTTAGCCATGTCATGGGGCGTTTTAAGACAAGACACTCCCCACCCACCTCCCAAACACTATACATATTACAGGGCACCCATAGGGCAACACTGCAGCCCTGCAACATGTATAGTGGGTGAGACAGTGGGTGGGTAGTGGCTGGAGTGTCTTGTCTGAAAACACCCATGATCACCAATTCACTGTTCACCCAACTTCAAGAATGGGTGGGGGAACAGAGTTCAGACACTACACCCACTGTTGGCTCTGAACGAGATTTCTGATGTGTTTAGGATGGAGGAAGAAAGGGGAGGGGCCATATAATAGATCTATGCCATGGATCTATCCAGTGTATGCCCTCATCGCCACTCCCATCCCCTGAGCTCACTCTTGCAGTGCTTGAGTGACAGGAATGGATTCACAGGTCAGATCCAGAAATTGGAGTGAAGTCAAATGAAAAACGGCAGTGGGATGGATTTGGCTCATGGGCCAGAGGTTCCCCACCCCCGAATATACAGATATCTAGATCTACGTATCATGCACACAATATGTGTCAGCTATTTTGCCAGCTCAGTGATTTACAGATCAAAGGAGGTTGCATTGTAAAAGCTGCTTTTCTAATTCTCAGCTTTGGAAAATCAGCTCGGGGGCTGGGAGGTGCCAGTCAAAAGAGCTTCTTCCCACTTTGTGCATTATCCCCCATAACCATTGACCAAGGTACTGGTAGTCAAAGCCAAACCACTCTGATGGCACCTGGCATCACTGGCACAGGTATGACTGACTGGCCCTTGGGAAGGAAGCCTTCTGTTCCTCCCCAGAAAGGAACAGATTCCAGCCAGGAGCTAGGATGGAATGGGATCTGGTGAAGAAGATGGAATCCATTCCCCCCACCCCTGAACTCCATTCCAGAGGCAGAGGATGCACCTGCAGCAAGAAGTGTAGGGTTCCCAAAAGCAATGGCCCTGATGTAACTGCACTGCCTGTCCCTATTATTGCGCTATACTCTTGCTCAGCTCAATCTCAGCTCAGTAAACTCCAGCTGTGTTAGCCCTGTGGAACTAAGAGGAGCCTCTCTTACAAGAAACATACTTTGGTGAGTAAAATCAGGTGGCCAGATCGTGGATCCATCCCCAGAGCCACTCTCTGCAGCAGCAAGGTGCCATTTTACATTGTTGTTTTTCAGGAAAGAGCTGCACTTTTTGGTCTAATATCCCTGGGAAGGTATTACTAACACAGCACTGCACTCAGAACCTCCTGCGCCAAGACATCACCTCTCTTGTACTATGGCACAGCATCCAGAAGATCAGACTGAGGCACGGCTCTGTTGCAGCTGCTCTGTTATCACACACAGCCTGGGAACTCCCAGCATTGAGACACAGCTACCCAACTCCTGCTGCATCATGGCACAGCAGCCAGGGAACCCTAACATTGAAACATGACTTCACCTCCTAAGCTCCATTACAACCTGCAATCTCAGAACCCCCCAGCTCTGAGACAGAACTTCATCACTACTCCACTTCTACTCTTGGTACCCCCTGCATAGAAACACAACTGCTTCATCTCTGTTTATTGGAGGGCAGAAAGAATGCAGACCCCCAGCTAGCACCAGTGACCCAATCAGGGCTTAATCTGTGAGAGGGCTGGCTCAACCCCAGTAATTAAGGACGGAATCAAACAAGGCGATAGCCCGCTGGACTCTGTGTTCAGTCCATGCAGCCCCCACCCCTCAACACACACAGGCCCCAACTGTATGTTTGGCACGTCCATCCTAATAAACGGGTAGTCCCCTGCCTGTATTTCATGTAGCAGAACACTCAGAAAACTCCAGCACTGAGACACCGGGTGTTTTTAGACAAGCTCGCCCTGCCCAGTACCTACTGTGCTTGTGTGAAAACCCTACTGGTAACCAATGGTTAACCAGCGAATACTGGATGGGGGTACTGCGCTTGTCTGAATACATTATTAATTATTAATTATTATTATTATTATAAGCATTTATATAGCGCCAGCGATGTAATGGCACTTTACAGAGAATAAGATAGACACGATCCCTGCCCAAGAGCTTACAATCTAAAGACAGCATTTTTGGATCAAGTCTCAGGCTGGCAGGCTCTAGCAAACTAGTTTAAACTTTTAGATTGATCTGCATTCCATTATCTATCTTCTAGCACAGTCTGTGACTGTGATTTCACTCAAAACCAACCCCTCACCCTTCATCTAATTTGCAGCATCCCAGAATCTACAGCAGAAGAACACGAATGTTGAACCCAGCCCAAAGGAACCCTCAGAAATGCAAAAGCTCCCACACACAAGACCACGCCAGGGCCACAGGCTCACATGGCCCAGAGGCAGCAGCACTCATTGTGTCAGGAAGGGATATATGGAGATTAATTAATGCTCCTACAAGGGGTAGGAAGTAATCGCGCTCGTTGAGTAACAATAGAAGATATCTGGTCTCCATGGCAACCAAGCCCCACTTGTGCACCTTTAATTTATTCACTAAACAGCCCCTTCCTGATCACAGAGAAACGCCTTGGGTTGTTTGTTTTTTTCTGATCTCCCTGTGCCTGGATCTGGAGAGAGACACAGACCTTTCCCGAGGGGCATTTGCTACGTGGCTCAGTGCAGAATATCAGCTCAAAGGAGAAGCTTGTTAAAATGGTTCCCGGTTTTAGCCATCTTGCAAAGCCATTATTAATTATTATTATTATTATTAACAAACATTTATATAGCGCCAGCAGTGTACCTGGCACTTTACAAAGTAATAAAATAGACACGGTCCCTGCCCCTAGGGCTTACAATCTGAGAGACAGGAGCTGGGGGAGAGACTTAGGAAGGGGAACAGAGGGAGAGACAAGGGGTCTAACATTCATGAAGATGCGAGGTCTCAAGTGCACATACTTGGCTTGGTTACGATGAGAATGACAGCAGGCAGGTCCATGTTGCAAGGATAAGGGTAAACCGATCGTAGGTATAGGAATAGTGGCTCAGCAGGATAAAGAGTCAGACAGAGCAGAGCGAAAGAGGTGAATTTTAAGGAGAGATTTGAAGGTATGAAGGGAGGGAGCAAGGCGGATGTGGACAGGGAGCGAGTTCCAGGCATGGGGGGCAGCAAGTGAGAAGGGACGAAGGCGCTTAGGGGAGCAGGGAAGGCGTGGAAGGGTGAGAGAAGGGACAGAGGAGGAGTGAAGTTGCTTATTACGTTTGTGCTAGGCTCTGGGTGGGATTATTCTAGGGTCTGTATGAACAGAGAGAAAGAGGCAGTCCCTGCCTGGAAGAGTTTACAGCAGCATCCGCCCACCTACTACACAGCAGCCATTGGATTACTTGGTGCCCCTGCCAGCTAATGTTGCCACCTTGCCCGAATAGCTGACCCAGAAAGAGGCAAGGCCATTCCAAAAGGAAGAGGGAAAAGGGGCCCTCTTACTAATTTATAGAAGTGCCTCAGGTGCGCTTGGGATGCTCTTGGAGCATGGAGGGGATCTTGGTGTGGAGTGGGAGCACCTTCTCCACATGCAGTGTAAACCCTATTGTAGGGCTGGCATTGTAGGTGCATGACTCCTGTGTCCCTCTATTAGAAAGCCCTCAGTGAAGGAAGAGGGCTGAGGTGTTTTGTTCAGGGTGACTCTAGGTTGTAATCAAATAGAAAATAACCGGAAAGGAATCCCAGGTGTAATAAAAGGGAGGTAAGGGGTCTGTCTCAGTTTTCTGAGGGGAGGAGTCCCCCTGCCCACCCCAAATTGGATGCCTGGGCTGCTTCTACCACCATCAAAAGACACTGCATCCCTACAGCTGGGTGTTTCTGAAATGATGGCTGTGTCATGAGGCAGATCTGAGGATGGGCAGGGCTGCTGCTCTGCCTGCCATTGTCCAAAATGGGCACAGGCAGGCAGCAGCATGGGGCTTCCTGATAGTGGGATATCCACCATTAGTGTCGTTGAGCTAGTGTGTGGAGTAGCCTGGGGCAAGAGGCGGCACTGGAGGCAACCGAAGGGTGGAGAGCCCAAGAGCATAGAGGGGGGGGGGGGGGGGGGGGGGGGGGGGGGGGGGAGAGTTTGGCAGAGATAAGGGGAATGGTTATTTTGGAAGTGAGAACAGGGGCTTTGGGAACCAGGAGGCATAGGGGAGGGGGTCTCTTCCTATGGTGGAGCCTTTGTTATTTCCTTGTTGACTTCTGACTGAACTGAGAAGAAGCTGATGTCAAGTATCTGACAAGCATCTGTTTACGATGCTGCCTGCAGGCAGAGGATATCCCGACCCTTGGAACAGGGGGCTGGACTAAATGATTCTCGCGGTCCCTTCCAAACCTACAGTCCGATGTTTCTAAGTATTGCCTTTGCCCTTGACTAAAACATTCTTTAAATAGCAGCCTGTCCTGGGGAAAGCTACCTTGGAGCAACCCAAGGAAGGAAGAAAGGGGTCTTTTTCCTAATAGCTCAGCAGTGTCCTTTGTGGAATGTCAAGGGCTTCTGATGCACCCCAGAGCAGAATGGTACCCTTCTAGACATTCCCCCAATTCCACCTACCAGCACATGGAGAGAGAACTACGGAGGAGACAGATCCCTCTCCAAGTGCACCCTCCTTATCCCCAAATAGGGTTGCCATACCTCCCCTGTAATCCAGGATGATTATGAAAAATGCATGGTACAGGGCTGCATTGGTTCCAATGCATAAATGTCCTGAATTAAAGGGGAGATCTGGCAATCCTATCCCCAAATCCAGCCAGCAATCACTTTTCTGAACAGGGAATCTCCTGAATTCACCCAGCCCAGTCCCTCCCAGGTCAAGCACCTTCCTCTGGGACAGTAGGTGCCTATCTGCAGTGGAGGCAGTCTGAGGAACACCGTAGGGCAAGTGTTTGAAGTTGCTGATGCTGTGTGTTCCAACTTGGTGGTGGCAGGCTGACTGTGGTGCTGGCCCTCTAGCAAGAGTAAGCAGCAAGCAGGCAAACCTGCTCCTGGGAGGCTTAATCCATAAAGGCCATCAGCTGTGCCTACAATAGCCAGGGAGCTCTCCTCCTTGCCATGCTCCCAGCTAATTATGGGCAACATTTAGCCACTCCCAGGGATTCCCTCAGAGAGTGTCCCTCACCTCAGAGGAAGACAGCAAAGAAGTTACAAGGCTTTAGCTAGCAAGTGCTGCTTAGACATCCAGTTGGAGCAGATGTGCCCAGAAGCGCAGGCAGAACATTAACACAGCAGTACTAATCCCAGTCTCTAAATGAACACTGACCCAACAGTGCCGATCAAAATAAGGGGAAGTGGTGGGAGGACAGCACCATCCCTTTAGCATTCCAAAACAGCCACCCAACCACCTATCCAACTCATCACCCAAGAGATGGGGATGGAACTGGAGAGAGATCCAAAGCTGCAGCAGCCCTTGGAGCCACTGTGAGGGCAAGCACCACTATAATCTCTTCTCCTGTTTGAATCTGCCCTGCACCTGGGGAAAATGCTGGTTGCTCTGCCCAGTCCCCCAGCTGCTGGGAAACTCAAACAATGAAGTGAAATAGAGCAACCTCTCTTCTTTATTCCCATGTCCCCGTGATGGCAGTAAGGTCACACTAATGGCGGGGGGCAAAAGGCTATAACTAAGAAGGCAACTGCTTCCTGTGACTCAAACTCAGGGTGGGAGAAACTGGTCCACTCCAACACCCCACCCTACCCCCATTTTTATGTCAGTGGTGCATATGTTCTCATCTCAACACAGCCCTTTCCATGTGGTCCCCGGGATTATTTAACATCGTCTTGCAATGTGCAGACAGAGCCAGTCTAGAATTTCCTGGGACTAGGGCAAAGGTAAAATGGGGCCCCAATATGTTCCTTACTCCTCCCCCGCCCCCTTCCCTCTGCAAGGCAATGCAGTTTGGTAATTCTGGGGGAGAAGGAAAGCAAGGACTACAGTCTGAGCAGATGCAGTGCTCCCTTGTGCTCTGCTTTTATCCCCTCACTGGCAGTTGTTGCTGCTAGCTACTACCCAGCCCAGAGCCCTCACTTTCTCCTTCCCTACCAAGACTGCCAAAGTGTGGGGCCCAACATGGCAGTAGTGTCTTCAACCAAGCAGCAGTGGATGCCAGACAGTCCTGGAACTTCTCTCTCCCACTGTAAGCAGGGTGAGGCCTGGGTTTGCCTCATCCCATGTAGAGATGAGCTGAAATTGTCCAGCAGCAAGTGTAAAGGACCAGGCTTGATGTTACAGACTTCCTGGAATCAAGACTCAATGGGAGCGAAGGGTGTTACAGAACCAAACCCCTTCACATCAGATGTGGACAAAACTGGTCATACTAGAGAGAGGTCAATATTTCAACATGGTACACTTACACTTCACCCCTCTCCTGCCACACAGACAGTAATCCAGTGCCTTAACGTACGTTTTCCAAACTGGGTTAGGGAATCCCAACTCCTTGTTCCAGCATGGGGCTAGCCAATGTCAGTGGGGCAGAAGAGCTGTTGCAGTGGCTCAGGCTGGGAGCTCCCATCACCCAATTAATGTCACACAGTGGATTTGTTTATGGTTCTAGGCTTTGGTGTCTTCTAGACTAGGGTGGGTCATTGCCACCCTACTGTTGTCACCCCAGGCCCTATTTATGTTCCCATCAGGTTAGCGGATGCCCCTCTCTCGGTCCTAACAATTCCACTGCAGTAATGATAGAAGAACACCTTTCATTTTCCTGGTATCTTCTAAATGTGCAGCCAGGGGTTTCCTCAGCAGAGAAATGCAACTAACCCTAGGATGGAACATAGCAGGCATTCTACACTATCAACCCAGCACAGCAGATTTTAGGAAGAGGAGTGAGAGGAAATTACAGGAATGTTTGCCTAATCTCCTGTTCTTGCAGCAATGGTCCTCATGTCCCTGAGTCTCTGAGCCTCAGACGGGTGTTCCATGTGAAAGATGGAGAAACAATTGTGATTTCCCTCCTCTTTCTTGACTTACCATGTTGACTTCTGAGATCTGGTCGATGCTGGAGATATGGATGCTCATTCCCACTGTAACAGGGTTACCTGAAACACAAAGGGACAGGTGAGATAAGACACAGTCCACAACTAAGGCAGCACTACAGACATGACTGGGGGGACCCATATCAACATTTGGAATGTCAGACTAGGCCAGACCTATGGCCCAACTCCTGCAACATCCTGACTGGCAGTAGCCAGTACCGAATGCTCCAGCGAAATATGGAACACAGCAGGAGGTGGATGGGAAGATCTGCCCTCCCGAACCCCAAAAGCCCCACCCTAATCCTCAACAAATATTTATTTATTTGGATTTCTATCCTGCCCTATCCCAAGCCACAGTCTCAGGGTGGGTTACAGATAAAACGATATACAAACAAAAATCAATAAAACCAATTAAAATATTATTAGTAATTACTTAGATTTCTATACCACTTCTACCAAACAACTCAGAGTGGAGTACAATATATTAAAAATCCCCCACGACAAGTACGAAGTAAAACTCTAAAAAATACCCCATAAAAATCCCTTAGCAATCCCCACCCCACCTCCTCTTCCCACCTGCCATTTCTCAGTAACCCCAATTAAAACAAATCAATGAAACAATCACCAACCCACAATATAAATAAATACACAACTCCTCCTCCCTCAACTCCCACCCCACCCTCACCCTAAACCACTTTCTCCATATCCTCCATTTTAAACACAAAGTAGGCCATTCAAGCCAAAACCTAGCCTCCTACCCAGCTCCAGCCCTCCAGCCATATACACCCACCAAACAGCCAGAAGCCTCTGGTGGACTTTGGCAGCCACCCAGTGGCATAGCAAGGCTGTGGTGGACCTGCGCTCACGTCCCAAACATGGGCCACCCTATAAGGAAAGGACCCTGAGAGTCGGGGGCGGGAGGGAGGACCTCCAGGGCAGGAAGGCAGAGTTTCTCCATGAAAGCTCCCAGCAGGCCCTCTGGAGCAGCAGCGATCTTGCCACAAAGGGGGGTGGGAGTAGCACATCACCCTCATTAGGGTTGCCATATATGCAATTTTTTAGAGGGCACTTATGACATATACAGGTTGTGGGGATGTATTACAACCAATGCAGCCCTGCAACCTGAATATCTCATAAGTGACCTCTAAAAATGTGTATATATGGCAACCCTTCCCCTCATCCACTCTTAACAACTCTTTCTTAACAAAATCCTTTGTAAGTGTCCAAAGTACCACTAGAAAATTTTCAGAGTGGACAGGGGCACAGTGCTGGCTCCGCTCCCTTCCTTGCTCAGTCTGAAAATTTCCTATCAGTGCTTAGGCCACTTGCAAAGACCCTCCTCAGGGGCTGGGGCCCAGGCTCAACTGAGCTCCCTCGCTCTATGGTAGCTGTGCCCCTACAGCCACCTGCTACTGCTACTCTTGTGGAAGCCAGAGGATTGGAGGCAGGGCAGCCCCAGGTGGAAATAGGTGCCAGACCCTGCAAGTCCAGCAGCTCCTGCCACTGAAGAAGGCCCTTATGGAAGCCAGAGGGTTAGGGGATGGGCCAGTCTCAGGTGAAAACAGGGCCAAGTCTCTGCAGGTCCAAGCAGCATCTCCTGATGCCCATCCATCAAAAGCCTATCTAAACAAAAACTTTGTACATTGTTTCTGAGTGATTAAGGACATTTTTAGACATTGCTGCTTTTTCCCCAGACTTCAAAAGTCCATGATCAGCAAAGCTCCCGTCGCCGACAAAATGGAGGCAATGGGCAATTGTCGCCCCCCCTGCCCCGGGTGGGGAGGAGGCACGGAGATGCAGCAGCGGGGCCGTTTTGAGAGAAGCCTGTTAGAAGGCTTCTCTCTGCAGTGATTGGGGTTGCCGTGGCAACCGCTCAACGTGCCTGCGCAATGCACAGCGTGGGGCCTGGGACTCCTCCCCGCTAGAAGGGAGTGCCCGTGAAGCCGCCTGAGAGTGGCAGAAAAGGAAACACGTGGACGGAGCAGTAGCAGAAGAGAGTGCTGCTGCTGCCCAAGAAAGAAAAATAAATAAAAAATAAATAAAAGAATGGGAAAGAGTAAAAGAAAAGCAGATGGAGCCAAGAAGGAGACCCAAGGTGACACTGCCCTGGCCACCAGAGGACGGGATGGGCAGCAACAGCAGGCGAATTCCCAACCCCCGTGTCCCTCCCCTTACGAGATACTGGCCAGGCTCCTTGCCTGTGAGGCACAAATGGGGGTGGGGGAGGCTGGCTCAGCTGGACCCGAGCAGCCCAGTGGGGTGGGTCTCTGCGAAGAGGCCACGAGTAACGCCCCACCAGTACTAAAGGCGGCAATGGGGGAAACCGGCTGGCAGACCCCTGTCAAGGGCCAGGGCACCAGACGGGGTAGGAGGACCATCACCCCCCGGCCAGATAGCGACAAAAAGGTGAAAGGGGGGAGGTAAACCTCGCAACACCTGGGCCAAGATCAGGGAAGCAGAGGGGGCAAAGGGAGGCAGCTCAAGCACCCGACCCCGGGGAAGAGGTCCAGGTCGCAGTTAGCGGGATGGTCGTCTCTGGTTCCGGGGGTGAGGGAAGTGGCCTGGGCCCCCTGTTGGAAGCAATTTATGCGGGTGGGGCCCAGGAGGAATCAGGCCGGGGAGGAGCAGTGAGCGGGGTGCAGGATCCCCTGGGGATCCCCGGGCTAGTTCAACATCAGAGGGGGATGAGCACTGGGACCAATTCAGGTCTGCAGGCCCAGTGGACAGCGGAAAGCCCAACAGTAAGGGCCGGAAGGGAGGGGGTCTTCCCTTTCTCTGAAGCAGGAGAATCACCCCCAACAAGCAGGAGAAGAACCGAAAACCTCGAAGCGGAGCAACAGCCCGCTTAGGAGGAATTATGGAGAAGAGTCCAGGCCCTGGAGAAGGAGTTGCAGGAAAGGAGGGCACCCCGGGAGCCCAGCGAGAGAATGGCAACAGCAGATCAAGGTGAGGAGATAGGGAAAAACACAGGCCGGGGAGCAACCACATGGATGGGGCTGGAATGGGGGCAGTCGAGGGAAATATACGGCCCCCCTCTTCCCCAAGGGTCACACAAGGGGTCGAAAGAACCCAAGGGAGGACCGACATCATTGCCCCTATGGGGCCTCAAAGAAGAAAGTTGGATGGGAAATGGGTGTGGGTAACACCGCCCCCTCCTCCACCTGAGGGAGAGGATGCCCAAGCTGATAGGGCACAGAGCAGCAAGGAGTCACCAAAAGGTGCTGTGGCTGCTGCCGGGCAGGCTGAGCCAGGTAGGAAAACCAGACAGGAGAGGGCAAGTACGTCGACCACCCCATTAATCCACCCTCCCCCTCCACCGGGGGGGGCTTACAGTGGGGTTGCTTCACCGTTTGGGGAGCACCTGCTGCCGGCCATGAAAGAGAAAATCTGGAGGGGTGAATATGTCGATGTATATGCCCTAATGTTCAGTGATCCAATTTTGGATCATTCCGAAGGGGAGAATGACAAAGAAAAAGAAAAGTTCCGGCACCCTAAGGCAGATAGGAACTGGGCGAACTGGACATCAGTGTTCGCTGTCTATATGGGTGTGGTGCTTCAGGCTGACCCAGGGCGCGGCCTGGAGCTCCACAAATATGTGGACATAGTATGTAGGGCCTATGTGGCTGGCTTCCCTGGGGCCTGGTTGAGATATGATGAGGCCTTTAGACATAGGGCAGCCCTACACCCTGGAATGCATTGGGATACCCATGCAACCGGCTTATGGTTGGAGTGCATGGTGGACGTTACCAGGGCACCTTTGAGCAAAAGCGGCCATGCCTTTGTTAGAGGTGGTGTCGCTGCAGCCAATGAGCCTTTTCGTGGTGAGGTTAAAACACAAAGCAGTCCAGGGTATTGCTGGGAGTACAGCCGGGGAGGGAGATACAATTGGAGCTCCTGCAAGTTTCAGCACGGGTGCTCAAATTTTGGGGCGGGGGGGCCACCCCGTCTCTAATTGTTTCAAGCTCAAGCAAAGGAATGAGAGAGGAAAGTTCCCGCAAGGGGGGGGGGTACCGGAAAAGGAGGCTCTGGCCCCGCAGGTAATGGGCGAGCTGGGCAGGGGACCAACACCGGTCAAAACTGACCGACTGGAGCGTGCCCTAAACCATCACCCCAATAGGCAGGAGGTAGCCTACAGAGTCGAGGGATTTAGAGTGGGATTTAAGATACCAGTGACCCGAGTGAACCCAGTGGGAGCAGCACATAATTTGAAAATTACTATAGGAAAAGAACATATAGTACATAGTAAAATTGAGAAGGAAGTGAAGGAGGGGAGGGTATCGGGCCCGTATAAACAACCCCTCATGCCAAATTTGTTTATCTCCCCCCTTGGGGTAGTTCCAAAAAAGACACCCAGGGAATTTCGCCTCATACACCACCTGTCCCATCCGAGGGGCAGATTGGTCAATGACGCCATCCCGAAGGAACTCACTACGATTAAATACGCTTCCTTTGATGTGGCGGTCGAAAAGGTCAGAAAGATGGGACGGGGGGCATGATGGCGAAATGTGATGTAAAATCTGTCTTTCGCTTATTACCCATTCATCCAGAGAGTTTCCACCTTTTGGGTTTCCAATTCGAGGGGCAATACTACTTTGAACGTACCATGCCGATGGGTTGCTCCGTTTCTTGTTCGGTTTTTGAGAGGTTCAGCTCCCTGATAGAATGGATTTTTATACAACAGTGGAAGGAAGGAGAGATGGCAAAATACCTCGATGACTTCCTCATAATAGGGAGCCCCGGTTCCGGGGAGTGTGCGGCTGCCTTGCGGCTTTTCCAAGAGGTGGCGGAGGACCTTGGCGTCCCGCTGGCTCCGGAGAAGACGGAAGGCCCCAGTACAAGAATCACGTACTTAGGAATAGAACTGGACACGGAAAGGGAGCAATCCAGCCTCCTGGCAGAAATGTTGCAGGCCCTTAGGTCCAAGATACAGGAGTGTTTGGCCACACGTAAGATCCACGTCCAGGCACTTCAGTCGTTGGTGGGCAGCCTTAATTTTGCTTGTTGAGTAGTAGCCCCGGGTAGGGCATTCCTGGCCCGTTTGTATGAAAAGCTCATAGGTGGGTTGGCCCCACACCACAGGATCCGGGTGACAATAGAAATGAAGAAGGACCTAGTCACATGGCTGGAATTTTTGACTGACTTTAATGGAATAAGTTTCTGGCGAACTCGATTACTGCTACAGGCAGACCTGCAAGTCCAGTCGGATGCTGCAGGGGGATCGAGTTTTGGGGTGCCACCCGATGGTGTGCCACCCAGTGGCCAAAAGATTGGCACGAGTCAGGAGTAACCCGAGATTTAACATTTTTGGAGCTGTTCCCAATAGTGGTGGCTGTATTGGTCTGGTGTGAGCAGTTCGCCAACCGGTCTGTCTTATTTTGGTGCAACAACCTAGCAGTTGTCCACGTAATTAACACCTTATCATCACGGTCCCCCAGGGTAATGGGCTTGGTTCGGGAACTGGTACTGGCATGCCTGAGGTACAATATTTTATTTACAGCTAGACATGTACCCGGGATCAATAATGGCATAGCTGATGCCCTTTCCAGATAGTTCAATTTCGAGATCTAGCATCAGAGGCCAGCCCTACCCCCAACCCCCTCCCAACAAGGTTATGGAGCCTTGGGGTTTAACTGCACAGGCTATCATTCAGGGATCCTTGGCCCCGCGAACCCAAGCTGCTTACGGTAGGGCAGTCAGGGAGTTTCAGCAATTCCGGGTCTCTAAGGGTTGGGATCTGTGCTTCCCTATCACTGAGCCCGAGGTCATCCAATTTGCGATACAGCAGAAGGAGGGGCTTGGCACCGGGTACAATAGGAGAAAAAATCGCTGCCTTGGTATTTGCCAACCGGCTCATGGGTTTCGCTTCCCCGGACCGGGGATTTTACATTAAGCACATGTTGGAGAGCTGGGCGCGGGCCTCATGCCCTTCACACAGGGTCAGGGCTCCTCTCACAACTCCTAGATTGGTAATGGTGTGCAGGGCCCTCCCCGATGTATGTTATGATATGTATGAATTGCAGCTGTTCACTACTGTTTATGCTGTTACATTCTTTGGGGCCTTTCGCATCAGTGAAGTGGTTGCGGCCAATGCACGGGACAGGTTGGACACCCCTTTTCAGTGTACGGATGTCTCATGCGGAAAAGATAGGGTGGTCCTGCGGCTTCATCGGTCAAAGACCGATCAGAGGCAAAAAGGGCAGACAGTGAAGTTGCATCGATGCGGGCAAACAGCAATCTGCCCAGTAATGCACATGGGGCGCTATTTACAAGTAAGGCCATAAGTGACAGGAACCCTGTTTATTCACCTGGACGCTGCCCTCCTCACCAGTCACCAATTCACCGCAGTCTTCAGGGCTGCCTTGGTCAAGGCAGGCTTGCCCCACGGGGAGTTTGGATCCCATTCATTTAGGATAGGGGCTGCCACAACAGCTTTGGTGGCAGGTTTGCCCGAAGAAGCCATTAAGGCGGTTGGGAGATGGAGGTCCATGGCATTCAAGAGATACATTAGGCCATACCAACGCTAACGACTGTGTTTTTCAATAGGAATGGGACCCCGAGACGGGAAGAAACGGGAAGTCTGGATTGTGGGCCACAGCATTGTCCGATGGGCATGCAGAGCTGCCGCATCTACGGAATTGGGCATAGGTGAACAAGCAAAAATTAGATGGTTGGGTAAGAGTGGGATGCGGTGAATCCACCTCCTGCCGGCATTAAAAAGGATAGGGACAAGCAGCACCCCTGACATGATAGTCATACATTTGGGGGAGAATGATATCATCTCAACAAAAGGGGTCAGGTTAATTATACAGATTAAGACAGACTTGCTTATGGCGAAAGCATGGTTCCAAAAGGTGAACCTGGTATGGACAAATTGGATCCCTAGGATCCAATGGGTCGGAGCAAGAAAACCGGGCAAAGTTGATAGAACCAGAAGAGGACTCAATCGGGAAATTAATAAATGGGTTCATAGCGTGGGAGGTACTTTCATTAATCACACCGGTATAGTACATACTAACCCCTCATTATATAGGGCAGACGGAGTTCATTTATCTGACAGAGGGAACCAGTTGTATTTGGCCGCTCTGGCGGGGCACTTGGAAAGTTTGTTGCTAAGACAGGCGGTGGGGGCGGGGTAGTTCATTCTGACTCCCCCTTGGTGGCAGGGGTCCAGCAAGCTAGGGTAGGATAAATAGGTGAAGATAGTTAAAAGAGTCATCTCCATAAGAGATGGGGATGTGATACCTTGTGTAATGCAGGGCGCAGCATGCACAGGGGTCACAACCCTGGAAGGGGTGCTTCGCATGGTGAGTAGGGGCGTGCACAGCCTCCATATCCTGCGGGGGATTTTCCAACTTACTCATGCCCACTGAGGGCACACCCCCTTTCAGCCATTGGCCAGGAGGCAGTTGAAGGAGGGGATGGTTATAGTTACTGTACTGCCAAACGGAAGACGCTTCCAAGACAGTACTCAGTTATAGTTAATAAGACTTGTTTTTAGCTAGCGTGCTGGACCCAAGATTGCTAGTACAATCCCCCACCGGCCTTTAATTTTGAATCCATTGAATAAAGAGTGAGGCCATGCAGTTAAAACCAATACACATATCTGCGTCTCATTGGGGTGCGTCGACAACTTCCGCAGGGCGGCTTTAGACACTAACCCTCCCACCCCCCGGCTATTGGGGTTTTATAAGTACAGGGCTCAAAACTTCCAGGAGTCACACAGCACCACTGTTTACAACGGTGCCCGGGTGACTTCTGGTCAGGGGGTGAGCATCTAAATCCCCCCCACCCCCGTGGGAGTTTGCCAATCCCGGACAGCAGTATCTAAAACACCCTGAGCCCAATCCCAAACCCTGCAGATTACATAGACAGTCATGTCTCTTTGCAGCTGCGCAGATCCCTATTGCAGGCACGTTGTGCCCTGCGGAATCCACGGGGTGGGATTGGGCTCCCAACATTACTACAGCTTTATATCCCACAGTTCATTGTCTTTGTTGCGGAATGCTAATTTTTCATATGTATTTAATGTTTTTCTATTTTTATTTTTTAAATATTGTCTTTTCAAAACATATTCATTTAAATTTTTTAAATTTAAAAATAATTTAAATTTTTTAAAATATTTTAATTTTTACTTTTAGTTTATTTTCAATTAAAATAATTGAATCTTCTCATCCTCCCCTTGTTATTCTGCTATGAGAGCAGAAGTCCCACTGATTATTTTATATCCATTTAGTTATCTTCTTTCTAGAGAAAACACCTTTATCTCTGTTGCAGACCTTCTCTAAACCCTCTGATTCTGCAATGTCCACATACTTATTAAGACTGGGCCCAGAGGATGAGCTTGCCCTGGATTAGGAGGTGGTGAACCCACCCTTCTTCCTTGCTTCACATTCAAGAGATTCCAGGGCAGTGGACAAGCTTTGAGCATTGGCCATAGCTGCCTCAGGGTGAGTCGCTCCTGGTTAATGTGAGGTGACTTGCCCTGCTGGAAGCGAGATGAGGTGGGTCCATTCCATGCTAAAAGGCGGGCAAGGGGAGCTTTCCATCTCACCATCTGCTGTTAATCCAGGGCAGGATGGAAGCAGCCTAGGTCTCATCTATTTCTACAGTAAGCATGAAACATGCACAGCATACACAGTAACAAGATAGGTTTTCTCTGACTCCCTCTGCTGCCAAAGAGATAAGCGTAGGCCCCTAAAATTGAAGGTTCCTTTAAACAACATCATATCAGGCTCTGACCTGGGGGTTGGAACACACTCCAACTGGGGTGGGGTGGGGGGCTTCTAGGAACTTAAGGGGCAGAGTGTGGAGAAAACTGCTGCTATTTGAGCTTCAGGAGAGAGATCACCCTCAGGCCTATACTGGGAACCCCGGAGCTTGAATGGATAAATTACTGTGAAAGACTGCTTCTTTGACCCACCCACACAACCTATAAATAGTCCAGGCAGAGACCTAGCTGGTCCTGGAGCTAATGCTGAGGGAGAAGGCCAGGGAAGAAGGCCAGCAAGCCAGCAGAGGTTCTGGTGGGACACTCTGAACAGTCCTCTACAGTCTTTCTGGAGTGGAAGCCACTGAACTCCGTGTTCCTGGACCCTGTCAACTTCCAGTGCGCCTGCCCAAGCAAGCTGCTGCAAGGATTGTGGTTTGAACCTGAGGGTTGGGAGATGGTGGTGTTTTCTTCTGTTGTTATTTTCATTCTAGTTTTAAAGCTGTAATAGATTAAATAGACTGTTTTATCTGACAGATGGTCTGAAATGTTGTTTCCTGGTTGCCCTAATCACAGAAATCTCTATTTATAGGGCTCATCCAGGTGGAGGCACCGCCAGGGTATATTATCATTATTAAGCACTGCAGTAGCAACCAGGAGCCTCCCCTCAAATTCCCCAACACAGTTGGGACTCCTAGGACTCCTGTCCCTGTAAAGCTAGCGCCACTTTTAGAAAGGGGTTACATAAGGTAGATTCTCTTCTCAGGTAGCGTCACTAGTGACAAGGTTTCTGTGGGTCAAGATGATGTGTCTCTTTGTTGGGTCTATCTTGGTGTAACTCATTGGGCCAGGAACTGGAATCTTTGCTGATGTTGCACAAAGAATAACAACATCCAATTCCCTCCTTCTTAGCCATGTTGGCCCAGCAGTGCAAATGCAATTAAACATCCTCACATATTTTAACTGAACAAAGACAGGAGCCAGGATACACACAGGAATAGGCCTTTGTGGAAGCAGAGAGAAGGGGGCTGTGGGAGGGTGCTTAATCCTCCACGCTCGGGGCAGCAGAGGCCGGTTCAAAAACCCAATAGCTCCAGCAGTAGGGGGGTGTACATTTTGTTTTTGTTATTATAACAACAAAAACAAAATATGGATTTTTTAGTTTTGTTATTGAACAACAACAACAACAAAATTGTTTTGCTATTATGAATTAATAGGAAAACCCTGAAAAACACATTTTTGGCTCTAACATTTTTGTTTAACATCCAATTTTGGTGGAACCTGCCAGTATTATACTTACAATGGAGGGACTTCTGCGTGCCCCATTTCAGAGAGATTGGATAAAAGGATACAATTATACAAGCAATTGAAATTATTTATTTTACAAAAATCTGCCTACACATTCCTGGCTGTGTCTTCTTTGTCTCCCATATTGTTTGAATGAAACTTGGCAAGGATATACCCCTCTTTAAGAATACCATGTCTGTGAAATTTCAGAATGATTGGAAAAAAGGTTATTATGTTATAAGCAATTTATTTTTAAATGCATTACTGGCTGTATCTTTTTTTTGTCTATCCATTTTACATGAAATTTGGAAGGATTGTATCACAGACCTTTAGGATCTTCTCTGCCAAAGTGAAGTAAGATCTGATAAAGGGTCCAAATTTTATA
This sequence comes from Sphenodon punctatus, assembly GCA_003113815.1. Classification (NCBI taxonomy): domain Eukaryota; kingdom Metazoa; phylum Chordata; class Lepidosauria; order Sphenodontia; family Sphenodontidae; genus Sphenodon; species Sphenodon punctatus. Next base: position 3,544,141 of record QEPC01014973.1, read on the forward strand.
AGCAATTGAAGTTTCCCTCTTGAAGACTTTCGTTATTCAGGTAAATAGCACATGCAGTGCCATTCAGAGACAGGTATGGCAGGGGGGAGAGGGCTGTAGAAGGGAGGGGGAGCAGCTCAACAGACTGAAAGACACATTCACTGGGAAATTACTGCATGCTTCCACCTTGACAGGAAGAAGTATCAGTGGTGGCTTCAAGGTGGGCATAGAGGGTAGATATAAGTAACCCTTCACCGCCGCCTCTAGCGGTGAAGGGCGATTGTCTCACCCCCCCATCACCACAAGGGACGGGGAGTGAAGGGGTCATCCCACAATCCTGCCGCTGGAGGATGTGCCTCCCCCCCCCTTTTCAACCGCATTTGCAAGAGGCTCTGTGGGGATGAAAAAGGGGGGAAGAGGAGGAGGGACCAAAGAGCAGCACAACGGCCTGCATGGCGGGAATCCTTTTCGGACCCGGCGAGGGTTGCTAGGCAGCCCTGGCCGGGAGAAGCGCTGAGAGCACAATTGATTGGTGCACCGCCCAAAAGGGGCGGTGCAATGAAAGAAGTCTCGCCGCTCGTCTCCTCACTTTGGAGTGGGCGGCAAACAGAGAAGCACCCTCCCACCCACCCATTCAACACTATGGCTGAGCGGTTGCTTAGACGGGCCAGGAAGGAATTTTTGGCGAGCAACAATATTGGCCTGTAGTTGTTCGTTTTTTCGCCTTCCTCATAGTGTTGTGGGGACCAATTTGGTTGATTGAAGTTCTCATTTTTAAGGTTCTGTTATGCTGCCACATTTCGAATTGTCGCACTCTTGCAGGGGTCCAGCACCTGGGTTAGGTAGGTTATGAATCTGGATTGGGCATCTCCATAAGAGATGAGGGGAGCTCAGTCACAATGGCAGGTTATGGCAAGCGGATGAGTTAACCCCTTGGGAGAGGGGACCGCGAAGGCCGTAGGGACATGTACTGACCCCGGCTTGAGGGTACTCTTCTCCTTCCCAGGCCCAAGGGCCCTGGTCCCCTTCTCATGAATTCCGTAGTGAGAAGGGGAGACGTTCATAAAGTTAAGAGGGATTGGTACCCGATGGTATATTGGGCCAATCCCAGAGTTATAGTGATAAGTTCGTTAAGGGTGCTGGACCCAATTCACTTGAGTGAATTCCCCCCACCATTACCATTTCGGACAGAGAATTGAACAAATAAAGAGTGCGGCCTTTTAAAATCCACTTATGGCTGTCGTGTCATCTTTGGGATAAAGGGGGGGGCGTGCGTCGACAAGTTGCTGTTCTTTGGGCCTGCTTTTTGTCTGTGGTTAGTTCTGGCTTTTGTCAGAGCATTTTCTCATACTTTTCTGGCAGGATTTCTGTGTGCGCACGCACTATAGCTCACAGCTAGCTACATAAATCCAATCCCCATGCTGCCCAACATCCTCCTGCCCCTCCTGGGGTGTTCTCTGCAAGTTGACGCCCCCATGCACCCGGGGTGCCCACCCAGACTGTAGCCTGTGTCAAACAGCAGAGATGAGAGAGAAATCCTCTGGTCAATTGGCTTGGCATTTTAAAGACACCCTGGCTGGGACAGAGATTTGATTGCCTCTCTTACTGCATGCTTCCAGCTTTCAAGGACCAATCCTGAGTGGCTCTGGGGTGGGCATAGAAGGGACATAACTGGGACTTCATACAGCAAGGCAGAGGTCAAGGGGAAGCATCCCAGCAATCAGGAGACATGGTTCACACATTCAGGCTGGCCAATTATCAATCACATCCTACAGCATTGTGACAGAGGACATAATAGAATCCCTTACTGGCTTCCCAGTAACAAGTCAGGGAGAGGGGTTGGGGTGGTCACAGCAGAGAATGATATATGGGTGGCATTTCTGCTGGCCAATTGGCATCACAAGCACATCTTGTACCACATTGACGAACCTAAGAAGATCCCTGGCATAACTTCATACTCTCCAGATCATGTGCAGGCTGATAAATTTGGGCTCCTTTATTAGAACTTTCTTATATTTGGTAGAGATGATACTGAAGATCCACAATATATTCCTGCCAAATTTAATGTAAACAGACTGGAATACAAAGTCGTTGCAGCCAGAAATGCATTTACAAGTAAATCACTTATAACATCGGGACCCTTTATGCGATACTTACAAAATTTGACAGAGATAGTACCCTTCAGGAGGGGTATAATCTTGCTAAATTTCATTTAAATCAGATGGGAGACAAAGTTGTTACATCCAGGAAAGTGTACACAGAATTTTGTAAATTAACAAATTTCAACTGTTATAAAATCGGATCCCTTTATCTAATCTGTATGACATTTGACACATATTGCCCTCCATTGGGGGGTACAACCCTGCCAATTATCATCCAAATTGGATAATAAATAAAAAAGTTACAGCCCAAAATGTGCTTTCCATTGAAATCAATGGAAATTGAAAATGAAAGTAAAAACGAAACAAAAAATAACGAAAATGAATGCCATTTTAATGAAAACAAAATGAATAACAAAAACGGAAGAGAGTTACTGCGCACATCCCTATCCAGCAGGTTTTAACACTTCTAGCTTCTTTATTCATGAAGAACAAGCATAACATGTCTCAGATCTTATTTATCTAGCCAGCTTAGTTCCTTCATCTGGACGCTGGAAAGATCCCAGGGTATAACTGTGCTCTTCAACAGCTCTCTTCCCTCGAAGACCAAGGCACTGACTGATTCAGTCCACAAGTTCCAGACTTCTATAATCCTTGGGGGTCGGGGCTAAGGCCTAGGCCCCTGTCCCTTAAGGGACTTGTGCCCAACTGGCTGCAGAGCCATTTTTCCAATCTGAGTATAACTGCACTAACTAATGATCAGTGTCAACCTGGTTTATCATAATCTGCCCGATAACAAGGTGCCCTCTTGTTCTCCTGCTCTTGTGGTCAATGAGCTCTCAGGGTGCATTCTCATGCATTTGCAAGGAGTTCTGTCTTGTTAACAAATGGTTAATCTGAATACATCCTTACTCATAAGACTCAGGGGCCAAATCACCTTGAATAGAAAATACTAACATTAGGATTGCATGGAGCAGATGTGTGGAAAAACAGGACTCTCTGAGGTTTGCAAAGACAGACCCTAAACCACACCTAGGCACACTTGTTCCCTTGTTTTAAACATCCCTACTACATTATGGGTGATTTCAGACGTTACGGGTGGGCGGTTCACCACAGTGAACCCCCAGGGGGGGTGAACAGCTCAACCATGCGCGGGGGTGGAAAAGCGACCCAAACAGACGTGCCGGGAACAGGACCACGGGCGGGAACCGGGCCGAACCATCGCGGACCGGGGCAGCACAACAGACGTGCAGCCGAACCCCCACCGGGCGCAAACCTCCCACAAGGCACCGGGCAGGGGCAGGACACAGACATGGCCGACTGAGGGCAAACGAAGCCAAAAGGCACACAAGGGAACGCCCACACAAGGGAAACGGGAAGGGAGGGGGGGAAGAGGGAGAACAGGCTGACAGATGACACACACAGCAAACGCACACGCACACACACACACACAGAGCGGACCCGCAGCGGGACACACTGCACGACCAAACGCCCGGGCACACACACACACACACACACACAAGGGAAAGGTCGGGAAGGGGGGGCAGGGGCGCCCGGAACACAGCACGAGGAACAACGGGAGGGACGAGGGGGGGCACCACTAAGGGGTAAGGCAGCAGCAACCCCCACCCCCACAGCACCCCAGTCCACAGAGGCGCCCCCACAGCAACAGAGCCAGTCTCGGAGGGGGGGGGCGGGACTCCCGGAACAAGGCATGTTGGGGGCCCGCAATGCACAGTGGGCCCGGTGGAGAGGGTCCAGGAGGAGGAGGAGGAGGAGGAGGAGGAAGGGGGCCCCACAGTCACAGGGGGGAGGATGGAGGGCAGCCGGGTCCGGTGGAGCCCCTCTGCAGGTCCAG
>QEPC01014973.1:3553648-3567116 GCA_003113815.1 Sphenodon punctatus
CTGTCGCTGTCTGTGCCTCCACTCTCTTCCGCCTCCCTCCTTGCTCCATCCCGCCACGCTTGCTTGCTGCTGATTTCGCTTTAAATCTCCCTCCGGTGTTTGTGTTGTTGCTGGTTGCCCGGCAGCGATGCTGCGTGCCTTGTCCCCGGCTGGGGCTCGTTTTGTTTGGTTCCGCCCAGGGATTGGCATCCAGACGTTACTTTTCCTTGGTTCCCGGTGGGGGTCCGTTTGACCACGCTTCCCGGGACCTTCCCCCGGCTAGCCCGGGAAGCGTGGTTGAAATTGACCCCATGTGGGTACTGAGCATGATGAACATCTGGCGCGCGCCATACAGACGTTCAGGGCCCTTTGGCCCCACCGCGGGGTTGAGCGTGGTTCACTGTGGTTGAGCGTGATCTCGTATCATCTGAAAATACCCTATCATAGAGTCAATAGACAGGACCCATGTTCACAGTGTTTTCTCCATTGCTGTCAATGGGGAAAGTGCAGCGAACATGGATCCCTGGTCATAGGGTTGGAAAGGACCCAAAGAGTCAGGTAGTCCAAACCCCTGGACTGAGACAGGATTCCTTAGGCCTAAACCAGCCCAAGAGAAGAGTTCACAGTATAGAAGACAAGAGCGGAGAATAAAGTAAATTGCAGTGTGCCACAGGCAGAGTAGGAGGGGCCTGAAATGAAAAAACGTTTTAAAAGTTAAATTAATTAATTTTTTTTAAAAATCCCATGGTCACCAGCTAATTTGCCGATAGAACAAAGAGCTAAATATTTATTTATTTAAACAGATTTAATAACCCGACCCTCCTGCACAGCGGCTCACAGTCACAATAAAACTTGAAAAACATAAAAACATCAAAATACGACTAAAACCTATCCTCAAACCAAACTCCATCCCTAACCCAAACCCTCCCAACCCCACCCTACCCATCTTCCCCACCAAAGGCTAGGCAGAACAGCTAGGTTTTACAACTACGTCGAAAAAGATCCGGGTCCAAACGGGCCTCTAATGGCAGGGAGTTCCAGAGCTGTGGAGCAGCCACCAAGAAGCCCTCCCCATTGTGCCTCCCTGGAAGACTCGGGGTACATCAAGGAGAACACCTCCCGATGACCGCAGGGGCCAATCCAGGACTCGGGGAATGAGGCAGTCCTGCAGATAGGTCGGACCTAGGTTGTTTAGGGCTTTATAGGTAAGTGCCAACACCTTGAATCGGGCCTGGAAGACTATAGGCAGCCAGTGCAGCGATTGAAGAACTGGTGTAATATGTTCCCGGTGGCCCAGTCCCACCAAGAGACGGACCGCCGCAATCTGCACCAGCTGCAGTCTTCGAACCATCACCATGCATAGCCCCACATAGTACGCGTTACAGTAGTCTAGCCTAGAGGTGATGAAGGCATGGATGACAGGGACCAGGTCAGAATCTGAAACATATGGCCAAAGCCGACGCACCAGTGTAACTGGCGAAAGGCACTCCTTGCCAAAACCTCCACCTGAGCATCCAAGCGGAGCTGTGAATCAAGGAGCATCCCCCAGACTCCGTACCTGGGGAATGAGGTCAGACCAATTCTCCATCTAGCCCAGCATCTTGTCTTCAAAAGGTGGCTGGCATCAGATACTTGAACAAAAACCAGGTCTACCTGGAGTGACTGTCTGCTGTTCACTCTCAGCTTTTGGCAGTTAGACATCTCATCCCGACCATCTCAGCTAATGGACATTGAGGGACTATCCTTCATGAACTTGTTTAATCCTTTTTCAAACCCAGTTATTGGCTTTCACAACACCCCACGGCAATGGGTTCCACAGGTTAATTGTGCATTTTGTGAAGAAGTAACTTTCTTTTGTTCATTTCTGTCCTGCTACCTGTTAATTTCATTCAGTGTCCCCTAGTTCTGGTATTCTGAGAGAGTAAATAGCAGCTCCCTAATTACTTACTCTGCACCACTCATGATTTTCTAAACCTCTTCTTTATTATTATTATCCCTTCTCAGCCTTCTCTTTTCTAAGCCAGAGCGTCCTAATCTTTTGAACCTCTCTGAATATGGAATCTGTTTCGTAGCCCTTGATCATCGTGGTTGCCCGTCTCTATACTTTTCCTAGTTCTACTGTATCCTTTTTGAGGTGGGGATGACCAAACTTTCACACAGTATTCAACGTGTGGGCACATCAGACAGTATTCAACGTGTCGGCACACCTACTTGTTCCACACAAGCTTATGATAGAGTGGGCAATTACTTCCTCAGTTGTGGCCGTGTGCCAAGACAGAGCCCTAATGCAGTAGTATGGGGTCCCCACATTCCCCCTCCAGCAGCAGGCAATGCAGCTGCACCTGGGAGAGTGGACCGCCCCAGGCTCATGGGTCCAGGTGCAGCTGTACCACCTGTCCTTATTACAGCTAGGCCCTTGGCCCTGTGCCTGCTCTGGTGTGTTTGCGAGGGGGAGATGCCAGCTACAATCCTCCTGTAGCCTCTGGAAATGTCTGTGATTGACTTCATTCTGAAGTTCGTTTCCAAAACAGTTTATTAAACAGAGGTTATGTGGAGATTATGGGGTTGCAGCTGTCGCCACCTCAGTTCTGACTGTTGCCTCCTGACAATTTTCTTGGTTTTCTTTTTTTTTTAAAGATGTGTTTCTGCTTCCCCTGTTCCTGCCTGGAATAGGGGAAGCAGTGACAATGGCTATGCACAAAGTGCTTTCAAACACACCAAATCTATCTAGGCATTTATGCCACATTCATCACCATGGTATCAGAATGCCTGAGGTCACCAGTGACTCAGTGTCAAAGCTGCGAATAGCATCCAGGACTCCTGACTCCCAAATCCATGCTTCAAGGGAGTCGTGGGGATGGGTTGATGAGCACCAGAGTGCCACTTCCAGCTGAGTGGAGTTTATCAGGGCTCCTGCAGGCTCAGCCAGAGAGAACCCTATTAGCCCTGCAGTTAGAGCTATTGCAGAGAGACCACACAGGCTCCGATTACAGTCCTGGACTGAGGTGGCATGCAGGAGACCTCACTAATTGCTGAAGTCCCCTCGAGTGCAAGGGCCACCAGCTGGTAATCGCAGCAGAGTAGCGCTTGAGATGCTCCTGACCTTCTTACAAAATACAGAGATGAGGGGGTGGGGGTTGAAAGCCCAGTCTCCTGGAGGGATTCTGAAAGAAATCAGCTGCAGCTCTGAAATAGATACACCCCAGGGCATGCTGGAATGGGAAAGGGAGGAACAGGAGGTGGCTGAGGCTGGGAGTTACAAAAGGAAAAGTTACTAAGGTGCCAGACCTTAACAGCCCCATTGATGATATGCGTAAAGTTCCATGCTACCTCATTTTAGTAAAGATGTCAGCACTGAACCCACCTGAAAATAAAGTTGCTTACGTGCTTAAACATGGCAGCAAAGAGAATTAAGAACTCTACTTATGTCTCATAGTGAGATAGCAAGACTGAGGCTGCTTTTAGACGTGCACGGCAAACACACTGCATAAAATCACACCGTGTAAATATGCCGCGTGTGGAATTTAGACATGATATTTCGCACATTAAAGCCAGTAGCACATTTTTTAAAGCCACAAATTAAATACCTCCGAGGTATGCCCTGATTGGCTGATGTATACTTCTCCAGGTCAGCACCAGTGCCCTTGCCTTCAGTAGATTGCTATCTGGCTTTCTGCTGCATAGCCCATTTTACAGAGACCCCACCCTGGATTCCAGCTTTGCTCCTTGCTTCTCCTGCCTCCTTATCCACCACCTTGGTCTTCCCCTGGACAGACTATGGCTCTGACCTCAGATGCAGCCTTTGGAATTACCTGTTTGGTTGGTAACTTGCTGTCAGACTGATTCCCTGGCATAGTTCCCTAGTCTGCACCTCGACACTGCCTTTGTCTCTGATACTGCTTATTTTGGGGTTGCTGCTCTGGCCTGGATCCTAAGGCCGTTTTTAGACGAGTGCGGCGGCGCCCGCACTTGTTTTTCAAAAGACCCGGCAGTCCATTCTACACGTGACATTGCCACCGAATACGCACATGCGCGGGCAATGCACATCCATTTCCAGCCACATATGACCGGCCTCGATCGCCGACCCAGTCAGTTCAAGTATTCGGTGGCAGCATCACGTGTAGACCGGACTGCCGGGCGTTTGGCGAAACAAGTGCGGGCGCCGCCACACTCATCTAAAAACGGCCTAAGACAATTTACCAATCCTGATAGCTGCCTGCAACCAAGACCAAAACGACAGACAGAGGAAAGGAAGGAACTGTGCCACAGGAGGATGTCTAGACATAATGTGGTTTAATGGATAAAAAGGCAATGTAGAGACCTTGCTTCTGGGTGCAGCCACATGAAACACCCAGCAAGACTTGACCTCCCCTGGGCAGCATTGCACCTCCCTGGGAAAATGAGTCATGGGATGCAGTGGCGCATGTCCAGGGACTGCCAGATGTTCGCCTTGCCCCAGGGTGGGGCAAAGTTCTGCTTGCTCCACAACATGTCCTCAGAGAAATCCTGAGGACGTGTTGCAGAGCAGCTTTACCCCAAGTGGGGTAAGGCTACCCAGGGTAGAGAAAACCTGTGTGGCTGGCTAGGTGCACCTGCCCCACCATGCTTGGGGCAACCCTGGAGTGGTCACTTGCAGCCACTTCACTGCTGGGGTGGGAGTTCAGAGTCCCTGGGCTGCTGGGGGAAGGGGGATCACAGAGGAGCTGCATGTGCACCCTCCTTTTGCCACTCTGTCAAACAGATGATTGGAGGAGGGGGGCCTAGAGGTGCGCCCGCACCTCTGGGCCCCTCTTCCCCAATCAGCTGTTTGACAGGGTGGTGAGAGGGGGGTGCACATGCAGCTTCTCTGGGCTGTCCCCCATCAGCTGTCAGTCGGGTCGATGGGAACCCTTAACCAAAAGGGTAGTGGCCAAAATGACGTCGCCACCAGTTTGGTTAAGGAGGTGGCCATTTTGCGCATGTGCAAAATGCCCTCAGTGGCCATTTTCCACATGCACGATACAGAGCAGGGAGGACACCATGGTAAGGGAGCCTGCTTGAGCCCCCACAGCAGCAGTGATGCTTCAATTAAGCCTTCCTAGACTGGTAAGTACCACACCAGGGCCCTGGGGGTGGGGGTTAATCAAGATCCGTAACTAGCAGGGTGTAATTATGGGATCTTTCCGATTAACCCGTAATTGCCCATTACTGGCAGTTGTAGATTAAAATCGACATCTTATCTCCCATCCCGATTCAGTACTCTATCTCTCATTCTAGCTGAGTGACTTTTCCTTTCTTTGCCACTCCACTTTCTTTCCCTCTTCTCATACTACAAGAATTAGGGGACAGCCTACGACCAGGCAACAGGTTTTAAAACAAACAAAAGGAAATATCTTTTCACACAAGACAACACTCAATTAACCCATGGAATTCCTCAGCAGGGGATGTTGTGAGGGCCAAGAGTGTAACTGGGTACAAAAAATGGATTAGACAAATTCATGGAGTATAACATCAACAGCTATTAGCAAGATGGTCTGAGGATGCAACCTCATGTTCAGGGGGTCTCTGAATCTCTGACTGCTGGAAAATTGGAATGAACAACAAGGGATAGATCACTCAACTGTCCTCTTTCTTGGGCACTTCCTCTGAAACTTCCAATGTTGGCTGCTGCCTGAGACAGGATACCAGGTGAAGTGGACCACTGGTCTGACTTAGTATGGCTGTTCTGAGCTATGCCTCGGATATTTATTTCTGTCCAGGGGAAGCGGTTATTTATCAGTAGGGTCCAAGTGTGGTCCTCATGGAATTCTGTTGTGCAAAGAGCAGACTCCACAACAGACACCATGAAGATTTTTCCCCATGGACTTGCTCTTTTAAATTTTTAGGAATCTTGCCCCTCTGTTTTGTTCTTTGAGTGGCTGTGGCAAATAATGCAAAATACATTTACTCTGACATGGAGAATTTACTTGGGTTCTTTTTTGTTACTGTTTTCTGAGAATACAGCAGACATTTTCAGGTTAACACCATCATGACACTTCTGTATCTGATTAGAGTAGACTGAAGATGTATGTTTTGCCCTATGCACATCGAAATGTACTTAGCGACCATTCCTGCCTTGGCCTCAGTGTCTCTGGCACCTGAACCCTACACTCTTCAACATTGCTTCTGCCAAGGCCAGCCCTAGAATTTGCAGGGCCCAGAGAGAAGGTAAAATTTAAGGCCCCTTTCCCCATCACATCCCCTTGGGGGCATCTTCTGCAAGGCTTTAGAGGTGGTCATGTTTGGGGCCTAACTAGGATGGTGTGGGGGCCCTGCACCCTGCTCTGGTGAAAATAGGAGCCACTGCAGGGGCGCACCAAGTAGAGAAAACAGCAGGACTTGGGATAGTCACCTCAGGTTGCCCTGTGGTAAGGTTGGCTTTGGCGCTGTCATCTGTAGTGATAATGTGTTGGATTTAGACCTGGGAGATTAAACTTTAAATCCTGTTGTAAGCATGAGCTCACTGGGTGGCCTTGGACAAGTCACTGTCTATTAGCCTCAATTCTCTACCCGTAAAATAGGAATAATTGTTGTGAGGGTGAACTACATGAGAATTATAAAGCACTTTAAACACTATAAAATGCTAACAACAACAAGAGATGGTAGAGCTGAAGTAATCGGAATATTCATCCAGTTTTTCAGACTCACATTTGCAGTGTCATTTGGGATTTTGTCCTTTATGTATCAATGTTTCTGAAATGTTTTTTCCATTAATTTGGTATTCAATATTAATCAGTCCAATGCTCAATATTTGTCACCTTGATATACAATAACTTGATATCATTAGAGTGATATTTTCTACTTTTCAATTCAATAATTAGATATTTGGCAATTCAACATTAATGGGTGGAAATCATTAATCAATGGCTATTTTCAGAAGTGACAATAACATGCTTAGCCACACTTAACCCCACCCCGAGGTCACAACCACTGTCACTTCTGTTCGGTGGCTGCCAAATGTTCACCACGCTTTGCCCCAAACCGTGGTAGCAGTTACCACTGGTTGTAGAATATTTTCAGAACTGATGCTACCACACTTATACCCACTCCGGGGTAATGGCTGCCACCCCACCCCGGAGTAGACCGATACTCAGAACAGACATGACGGTGCACCTTACCACACTTTGCCCCAAACTATGGTTGCACTTACCACCAGCTGTTCCCCACGATTTTCCGAGATCACAACTGGTGGTTACTGCTGCCATGGTTTGGGGCAAAGTGTGGTGAATATCTGGTGGCTGCCAAACAGAAGTGACAGTGGTTGTGACCATAGGGTGGGGTTAAGTGTGGTAAAGTGTGGTAGTGTCACTTCTGAAAATACCCGTGATCTCAGAAAATTGTGGGGAAAAGCTGGTGGTAAGTGCTACCATGGTTTGGGGCAAAGTGTGGTAAGGCACACCGTCATGTCTCTTCTGGGTACCGGCCTACCCCGGGGCAGGGTGGTGGCCGTTACCCTGGATTGGGTCTAAGCATGGTAGCGTCACTTCTGAAAATATCCTTCAAAACAGTCAGATCAATCAGTGAAGGCAGCAATCACAGATTAAAATGGAGACACTAAGGGATAAACATTAAATGTTTCAAAAATGTTTAAAATATTTTAAATATAAGCATTTGTCAAAATTAAAAACAAAAAGTAAAAAAATTCAAAAATTAAATACATTTTTAAAAAGTAAAAATTAGAAATAGCCACAAAACCCCTCAATCAATTATGTTTTATAAAGCTGTAGTAAGATTTTTAATAGTCTAGAAATTAATTGGTTGATTAACCAGCTAAAAGAGTTATTCAATTAAATTTTTTAATCCATTACAGATATTAAATATTCATTTGATAATTATGTAGCTTGTAATTGTTTGATTATTGTCATATGGTACGGGGTAGGTTACTTTTGTGAATGAATGAATTTTAATGGATTTGAAATCCAAATTGAAGCTAATCAAATAAATATTGAATATAACTAATCAAAGTAGTTGGACTAAGGAATATTTGAATACTGACTTTACTGTATTCAGTAAAATTGGCTTCATTTGCCCCTAAATTGGCTCAATCAAATTAAATCAGAGAGTGGGCAAAGCCTGAATAACTTCAGTCCTATGTCACTGCCAGATGCAGAGAAGTTGGGGCTCCAGACAAAATGGTGGTGAGGGCCTCCAGTCCTAACCTAGGAATGTTTGACAGATACAAAAAATCACCTATTAGAAAAAGGGAAATGTTGCCATAATTAATTATTGATATTCAGTTGAACATAACATTCCCAGTGGGGATCGGGGCTTCCTGCACCGCAGTTCATGTGGGCCTGTATGTTATAAATATGTTACATCTAGTTTCGACATGTGCCCCATGTGTTGAGGGTCCCCTCCTGTATTACCATGGGCCTCCCATAGGTTGGGGCTACCTACATTTGAGGCTCTGTGGGTCGTAATTTACACCAGTGCTTCTCACTCATGTATTGTCATTTCAAGTTTATTCATGGTTCCTATGTATTGTGGTCTCTGTGGGCTCCCCCAACACATGGGACCCTGCATGGGTTGCACAGTCTGATCCGGCCCTGTCCAAGGATTAAATAGACACTGTATACGCGGAAGAACAGGGTTGTGCCTAGGACAGGTCCAATGGAGCAGTCATCTCAGGCTCCTGCAAACTCAGCCTGAATGTCCTTCGAACTTGGGGTTATTTATTTATTAATAATAATAATAATTATTATATAAAATAATAATAATTAATAATAATACCTTTCAGTGTTTATATAGCTTCAGCAATGTATGTGGCACTGAATAATCATTTATAACCGACAGGTCTCTGCCCTGAAGGGCTTACCATCCAGGAAAAACAAGGGAGGGGAGACAGGGGAGAGTGGAACATAGGGCAAGCTGGGGAAACATCCACAAAGTTGAGAAGTCACTGGCGTACATGCATATCTTAGGGTATTTTCAGAAGTGACGCTACCACGCTTAGACCCACTCTGGGCTAACAGCTGCCACCCTGCCCCAGGGTAGGCCGATAACCAGAACAGACATGGTGGTGCACCTTACCACACTTTGCCCTGAACCGCTTACCACCAGCTTTTCCTCATGATTTTCCGAGATCACAACCAGTGGTAACTGCTACCATGGTTTGGGGCAAAGCATGGTGAACATCTGGCGGCCGGCAAACAGAAGTGACGGTGATTGTGACCCCGGGGTAGGGTTAAGTGTGGTAAGTGTGGCTTAGTGTGGTAGCGTCACTTTTCAAACTACCCTTATTCAAGGTCCCCTTCTCCTCTGTAACTAAGGCTGCTTTTAGACGACTGGCATGCACTTGCAGGATGTCATCACGTGACTTTCCAAGTTACCACGGGCAGCTTTTAGATGAGATTTTTCACACATCATTGCTGCTTGCAAATTCTTTTAATAGCATGGATTAAATACCTCAATCTCGAGGTATTTAATCCATGGTATTAAAAGAATGCGCAAGCGGTGATGATGTGCCAGAAATCTTGTCTAAAAGCCACCCGTGGTCATTTGAAAAGTCACGTGATGACATCCCGCAAGTGCATGCCAGTCATCTAAAAGCGGCCTAAGAGACAGCAGAGGAAGCATCAGTTATCAGTCTGTGAGGATGAGGAGCTAGGGAAAGCCTAACAGAAGAGGAAGGCTTTTAGGAGGGTGCTAAAGTCAAGGAGAGAGGGAGCAGAGTGTATGTGCTCAGGGAAGGAGTTCCAGGCATAGGGGACAATGCGGAAGAAGGGACAAAGACGGTTTGGGGAGCAGGAGACTCTGGAGTGGATGAGGAAGTGGAAGAAGTGCCTGGGTGGTAGGGTCACTAGTCTGGGTTTGTATCCCCTCCATGGCAGCTCTACCACCTCATGCCACTCTCCTTGGCACTTATTTAAACGTTTCGAGCACAATCAACCTATAAATATGTGACACATCTCAAGCCTTTGCCAACTGCTTTTATTCCCCATTTTCCTGATTTGCCATCCTGACACCAAAGGAGATGGCAGACCCAGTGCAGCAGCTGGAAATAGCAAAACATTTATGAAGGGTGAGAGCCGAACTCTCCCCCATCAGTTGTTCTTTGCCCGTTCCTAACACCTCCCTACAGTGCTTTGGCCACTGGGCAGAATGACTGCAGTGTTAGATTGGGTACTTTCAGACATGACATTAACTACCCTTTAACCACCCTTGGTGGTTATTTATGCATGTTGCAGGGCTGTATTGGTGCCCTATGCAGCCCTGCAACATGCATAAATAACCACCAAGGGTGGTTAAAGGGTGGTTAGCGTCATGTCTGAAAGTACCCATTGTCACCACATATTGGCAGCTGGGGCTGGAGGAATGCCTTGGGCAGGCACAGTGCTTCTAAGAGCTGGTGAGGGAAGGGCAAACTGGCCCCATATTTGCCCTGCTGCTGTAATAGACAAGCTTCAGGCCAGTGAGTTGTTGCCCTCTAGTGGTTGGGCCCAAAGATAAGATTTATTTATTTATTTTAAACATTTTTACCTCGCCCATCCTGCCACAGGCATCTCTGGGCGGCTTACAGTCAACAATAAAGACACTTAAAATTCTCAAGACAAGGAGGAATTAAAAACATCCCTAGCCACCCACCACCCTAACCCATTCCCCCCATCAAAAGCCAGGTGGAACAGCCACGTTTTACAACAGCATCGAAAAGAGGGGAGAAGAAAAGATAAAGGGTGTTCTTAGATGTGATGCTACCACGGGTGCCCACACTAACTCCAGCGTGGCCACCCATGATGGTGTCATGTTTATTCCCGTCCGCAAGATGTTTAACTGCAGGCGGGAATAAATTAACCCCGGACTGTGGCAGGATTAACGCTGGGATGTGTGCTGGGCTCCCTGCCAGTGAACATCCCAGGAGTTAGCCCTGCCACGGTCCTGGGAAGCCTACCCCGAACCATGGTACAGCGGGCCGTCATGTCTGATGGCCCACTCTACCTAACTCCAGCCCATGGTCAGAGCTTCTCCAGGCAAGTGAGGCGGCCTCATAGGCTGCCACACCTGTTTGTCAGGGAGGAGGGGGGCCACGTTGAGCAACATGGGGGGGCAGAGTTGTGTGTGGACCCACATCCACATGTTCCCCGCCCACTTCCAGCCCTGCCCACCAACACGTTTGTTTGGCGGCCAGACCTGATCCTGCCCGTGGTGAGGGCTCTTACCAGAGGCAGGATCAAAGCATGATGGGTCTGAAAATACCCAAACAGGGATTTACTACTGCAACTGGATAAGGGAGGTCTCTGATAGCTCAAGTGGGGAAAGCAGTTTTTTTGCTCCTTCAGCAAGGGAGAAATCAGAATTGGGGGTATCTGTTGTAGCACTCCGATTCATCATGACACCCTTTACATTGAAGCTGAAACAAATATCATCTCCTATGATTTTGCCCTCTCCAAATCAGATCTGACATCCAAAATATCCATTGCAAGTCATTCATTTTGGTTATTTCAGTCACTTTGGTTTGGGACTTTAATTGCTTTGGTGAATTGTTTGCTTCATTTTGACACAATTTAGCATGATTGCTCACCATTGCACAAGAGCACTTGATTGTACTGAAATGAAATGACTAAAACCCCAAGTGACCAAAATGCCAATGTGGCTAAAATAGATTAAAAAAAATACCCAAATAAATGGGTATGCAAATATCCTTTCCTTGGCAAATATTATTTATGTAAATATTTGGATGGGTATCCAAAAATGCAAATAATTATGAATACAAAATTGCCTATTCAATTCCACTCTACTTTCTATTCCCACAAGGCATCTCTGCTTGACCTGGAGATTTTTGACAAAACCATGAGAACCTAAGCTTAGCCCTCACCGATTGGGAGGAAAGAAGCTTAAGAAGATGACTGCAGCAGGCAATGTAAAACCATCTCAGAAAACAAGAGTGAAAAAAGAATCCCACATTCTATTCATTTTCAAAATTGCTATTTTAAACGGATTTCATGATTTTTAGGGGTCTGGCTCATGACTTTTAAGCAAGGACACAAACAGAACAAAAAAGGGGCCTCCTCAGCTTTTCCCCCTAGTCATCATTCCTCTCTGGTACTCCCAATAGCATTGTGCCTCTAGCTTGTGGGGCACTACAAAGAGTCCTTCTCCTGGGGGATGAACAGCAGCTAGCCCTTCCTTCTGTAGCTCCAGTGGTAGAACGCAGAAAAATGACTGATAGGTCCAGATTTGAATCTGGACTTTGTGGTAGGCTACATGTGTGATTTTGGGCATATTTAAGTTTTCTTTTCAAAATACTAATGCTAATAATGCTATAGGACTTATTTCATGTGTGGTAGATTCCCAGGTAACTCTCCCCACAACTCCACCTAAAGGGGCCTTGAACCCTTTACTTTCCCAAATCCCTTTCAAAACTCTACCCTCACAGCCACCAGAGTAACGGTTGGTCCCATGCTTCACATAGAAGGCTGTTGGCTACAGCCTTAAAAGAGGCCTTCCAGAATGACTCAGTTGCTCTGTTTTGGAGCAGCTAGACTAAGGGTCCTAGGTTCTATTCCTCCCTCTACTTGCCCATGTCACCTTTTCATCAATTGACTTATAAAACAGACACTCGCACACAGATTTTTGAACATTTTAAACCGGAATGGATATCCGACAGAGTCATTCCAATGGTGGATATGTGCTCAGATTTTCAGTGGACTATCCAAAAAGCAGATATTATCTCTTATCTGCAACTATGAAATCTGCTATTCATTTCAGCACCAGTTGCCACCTCAGCTGAAGCTCTGACCTGAAGGGGGTGGGTCTCTCTGTGATGTAGCCACACCCTCTTCAAAGTGTTGTGACATCACAACACTCCACAGAAAGTGGGTTCATGTTAGAAAGGCGGTGGGAGAGCCTCTTTGCCCCACCCCTTTCCAATGTGGACCCAGCCTTACCTGAAATAAATCTGAGGATGCTGGTAAATAGAGGTTTCATGCAAAGTCCAGAGATGACACCTCAAAACCCAGAGACTCCAGGTCAAACCCTGAGAGGTAATAACCCTAGATGGAACCCTAGGGGTCCTCGGTGCCTGAGGACGGTGGATGTCATCACCCCCCCACTAAGGGGGAGGGAGGTGCCGGGTCCAGGGTCCACAGCTGGTGCTGATGAATGCGAGGTCCGTTGTCAACAAGGCCCCAGTTATCCATGATTTAATCTTGGATGGGGCTGTGGACCTTGCATGCATCACAGAGACCTGGCTGGATGATCTGGCCGGTCCAACCTTGGCGGATCTTGTTCCATCCGGGTATGCTGTGCAGCATCAGCCCCGCATGGGCGGCCGGGGAGGGGGTGTAGTGATTGTTTTTAGGGAGGAATGGCCTGTTAGGAGGTATCCAGTGCGGGAGATTATGGGTGTAGAGGTCCTGCACGTGGTGTTTGATTTGGCTGGGGGCAAGCTAGGGGTGCTGCTGGTGTACCGGGCCCCTTCCTGCCCGGCGGCATCCCTTGCCGCTCTAGCGGAGCTGGCCTCGGAGGTGGTGTT
>QEPC01014973.1:3569024-3596297 GCA_003113815.1 Sphenodon punctatus
CGGGGGGCCACGATGGAGAGGGCATTCTCGGTGGTGGGACCACGGCTGTGGAACTCCCTTCCGGAGGAAGCTCGCCTGGCCCCTAGCCTTTTAACATTTCGGCGAAACTGTAAGACCTGGCTGTTTGCCCAGGCCTTTGGGAGGGAGGGTGGGGAGGGAGGTTTTTAGTCCCCTACCCATTTGTGTTTTTTTGGTGTTGTCTAGCCCTGTTTTAATATTTAATATTTGATTGTTTTAGATGGATTTTATTCTATTTTATTGTTTTAATGTTGGAAGCCGCCCCGAGCTGTGCTGCAGGAGGGGCGGGGTATAAATATATAAAATAATAAATAAAAATAATAATAATAACCCACCGCTTACACATCCCCATCTCCTCCCCTTGGCGCTCGGGGGTGAATGATTCCTGAAGACAGTAAAGACTTAATCCTCTGCCAAATTCTTGTTCTGCATAGAATATTATGTGGGTTGTGCTGAGATTAGAGCTGCAGCGGGTAGCAAATTTGCTACCAGTGGGTAATAACCACATTTTTGGGTACCCTCAGCAGGCACCCGACAGGATACCTGGCCTCCCATCAGGTGCCGGGTACCCAAAAATACAGGTATTAGGTCCTGTGCACACCCCTATTTTAGGTCTCCCTGGAAATTGGGGACCCATTAGAGGGGTTCAATACAGTTGGGAAGAGGTTTCCTTACTCCCTCTCCCCCACCTCCTGACAAAGTTGAGCTGTGAAGTCCCCAGCTTAAATGAGCAGCACACAGACCGGAGAGGAGCAGGAAGCAGCAAACAGTGAACAGCGACTGGACCAAAGAAGCAGCAGCCCAGTGGTGAGGTGAGTCAACCCAGGCAGTCCGGTAGCCTGTCAGGTCACGTTTGGGTACCTGTTGGTGCCTGAACACAACTGGGGCAAGTCAGAGACTCAACGGGGTGCTCAACTTGCCAGGTACCTGGTCGCAGCTCTAGCAGAGATGTCTCCTTTCCCCCCAGCTAGGAAGTCCTTACACCAGCAATGTCAGTAGTGTACAATGACTTAAGGTTCAGCAAGTCCCACAAACTGAAGTGGCAGTTAGTGAGGAAAACCTGCCCACCAAATAACTTAAAGGTGCCCCCCCCATTGCCCAAGGAGCCACAGCTGATACTAGAGCTCCTCAGTCCTCTCAGACTTGGAAGAATGAAGACAGAGGTTTTCCCTATCCCAAATACTTACAGGACCAAAGGAAGCAATTAACTCCTCACAAATACTCATCCCCCAGCCGGCAGCCCCACAGGTGATTGGGCACAACACAAACCTATGTGATGAGGTTAGTTAGTTCTAACCTCCTCTCTTCAGCTTGCTCCCTCTGCACAACTTATTTAATAAGGAGGAATATTAAGGCTAGCCCATGAGAAATAGGAAGTTAGAATGAGCCATAACTCTCCCTATAGCCTCCCTCGACCTACAGGACACTGCATGGGGCTTGGTGGGACTGGGAGCTATCTGGTCTCACA
This sequence comes from Sphenodon punctatus, assembly GCA_003113815.1. NCBI lineage: Eukaryota > Metazoa > Chordata > Lepidosauria > Sphenodontia > Sphenodontidae > Sphenodon > Sphenodon punctatus. Next base: position 3,570,511 of record QEPC01014973.1, read on the forward strand.
AACAAAGACCACCTCATGCTTTTTGACATCCCAGAAATCCTCTCAGTTAACACAAGCTAAGAGAGACTGGAGCTAGCTCAGAACTTACACAGAAGATCTCTAAAATACAGGTGCTCTGGGGTTTTTAAAAGTGACTCTCTCTTTACAAAATGATGGCTCAGCACAGAGTCAGGGTGTGTTGTGCTACCAGCAGCAGCATCGTTCAAGATGAAATGCAAAAATGACCACTCGTGTTCATTAATATCCCCTGGCACTCCTTGCAAGAGTACAGGTGTTAACCTTCATGCGATGGCCAAATTCCAACAATCTGCTGTCCTAAATTTCCTCTGCAGTCCTGAAGGGATACGGTTCTTTTGTGCTTCCCTGATGCACCATGTTGCCATGTGCTAGTAAACAGTGGCTGTGTTTCACTCCAGAGGGGGCTGCATTCCAGTGGTGAACCCTCTTGGCAACGCACCGAGGGATTCTTCAGGAGGATGGTGTCAATGTAAAAATCATTATCCAGGGGAAGCAGGAAAGCTAGAGAGCGCAATCAGTGAGGCGCAGTGGATTACGGAGGCTATCCCACGGGTATGTTTAATGGATTAATAGGGATTAGAGTGGGATAGTGTGACTATCCCATGGAAATTTGGAAGTGAGAGTGAACAATCAGTTGGCTGCAACAGACTATCAAAACTGTCTCGTGGGTATTGAAGGATTACAGAGAAAACTAGATAGAGGTTGATTTTAGAAGATGGTGGTAGGCAGCTACTCGGGTTGCATAAAAACAAGGTAACAAATGAACAGGCTTAAAAAGAAAGCTACAAAAATAAAACCAGCAGGAAACAAACCTGTACAAGAGGAAGATGATTCTCCTTGGGCAGGAGTCTCCAAATTTTGCAGATTGATGAGTTACTGTCAGTTCTCAAAATTCCTCATGGACTACCATGTACCTGCGAGGGATGGCAACAGCTTGGTGAATGCTCACCGTAAGTGGGTTGTGGCAGCCTAGGGAGAGCAGCCCTAGTTCCCAACAAGGCCAGCACATCTCAGTCATGTCTGACATCCCACCTCCCCAGAGGTAACCTTGACAGTGGCACCAGCACAGACTGAACCCTACTTTGTTGTAGCTATGGCTGGTTCCACAGACCAACTGTGAACCACTCACCATAGACTGACAGACCACCAGTAAGGTTAACACTTCTTCAGGTTTCATCAAGAGATTCTAGGTTTTCACCCAGAGTCTCTGAGCTCTGGGGCAAGACCCTTTTTCTCCAGAGAGATTGGCACCCATGACCAACCCAGAGAGTTGGGGCTTCCAAGGGCGGCAGAGAGCAGCTATGTCAGAAACGGGGCAAGAAGATATAGTGAATTTCCAGCCCCCTTTCTGACATGGTCTTGCCCCTATGGAGTGTCATGATGTTACAATGCTCCATGGGGCAGGGGGAAAAGGGGGGCATGGTTAGTAGTTACAGCCACTTTTTCCTGTCCCTCTCTGAGTTTCCCCCCAGAGACAGGTGGTAACTGTAGCCACCACTGATTTGCTGAGTACGTTGCCTTCAGGGCCGGCCTTAGAATTTGTGGGGTCCAGGGCAACAATAAAATGTGGGGCCCCATGACCTCACCCTCCACAGCCCCGCCCCTTTAACCTCTTCCTGCAGGGCCTGCAGTGCTCTCCCACCCTAGCAGTTGAGGCAAGGACAAGAAGGGGCAGGGTCCTGCAGGAAGCAGCCACTTCAGGGACTGACAGTCACAGGAGGAGAGAGGACTCATCAGAAATAGCCTTTCCCAGAACCTCAGGAGCACTGGTCCTGAGTCTACCAGGGCTGTCCTTCCTGTGGGCCTCCAACTATGGGTCTGCTGGCCCTGCTTAAGGCCATCCCGGATTGTCTTATGGTTGTTGTGCTCCGACACAACAAGGTATTTAAGCACTTGTGTAATTTTATACCCATTAACATCAGCAGCACTACTCACATCACAAAAAACCTTGCTGAAACTGAGTGTAAGAAGAGTCCAATGCAAATCTATTAGCGTATCTCCCACACAGCTATCCAAAATTCTTAGGACATCTTATTCAAGAAACAGGAAGTTACAAGACCATGAAAAAGTGCCTGAGAGTAGAAGAGTACAAAGCCAGGAGAAGGAGTGTAGCCTGTACTGAATAAGGTGCTGGACTTGGACCTGGGAGATCAGCATGTCAGTTATGATCTCACAGGCTGGCCTCAAGTTACTCTCTCTCAGCCTCTGATCTCTATCTGTAAAATGGAAATAATAATGACCTATCTCACAGGGTTGTTCTGAGGGGAGACTAGGTAAAGATTGTAAAGTGCTAAGAACCTTGAAAGTGTATAGAAATGATAAATAATAATTATGAAAGCAAACAACTCCTTACCATCCCAGAACCAGTAATTATTTCCAAAATGTTTACATTAGCACAAGTTGCATGGTAACGAGTTGGACTGTGCAAAGAACAGGGCAATCTCTACATTGAGTTTACTAAGGGTGTTAACAAAGAAGATGATAGCCCCCTGGAGTCCAGATTAGGTCTGTGCATCCCTCATTCATATGTTTAGCGTATAAAGCCTAATAAATAGGCAGTTGCCTGTGTGTTTCTTGTGCATTCCGCCACACTCACAGGTTTAGCATGACCAGCCTAATACATGGGCAGGTGTTCTTCCCCGTGGCACTCCGTCCACCAACACCACCATCCCGTCATGACTCATATCTGTGGCAAACCATGGGAAGAAGAAGCTACACCAGCTGTTTCTTTCTTCTGAGCTATTATGACTCTGAGAGGCAGTCCAGCACCTGCTATCCTTGCCCACCCACTGAGGTTTATACTATAGCAGTGTTAGCATTCATGTTTTTAAAAGAAAGCTTATATATTCTTTGAAGTTTCCCCCACCTACTTATTTCTTAACATTCAGTGGTCCCTCTCCAGTCCAACTAAAAATGCCATGCTTCTGTGGTGGTAACAGCTGTAACATTATTAGATAACAATGGCAAGTGTACTGACATGCTTGTTACATGGATTGCCAGTGCCGGTGCAGCAACACACACCCAGCATAAGCTTTGCAAAACTTTTTCAACCAATAGCCTTCCTGTAACCAACAACAGCTCATGCTCATTCCACAGCCAGTCCTGTAAGGACACATGACCAATAGTGGCCAATCACTGATCATGTACGGTGCACAGCCAATCCTAGGTAGGCAGCCACCCAGCTGTTTAACCTGTTCAAAACATTTGAGGCATGATCTACAGAGTTCATGGACCCTGGAACTGTAGCCATGGAGACGCATGTCAAGAACTTCCTTTGCTCATTATGATGATCCAGGCCTTCCTTTCCGCTGCTGAGCAGAACCTGAGAGTGATCCAACAGATCCAAGCCTTCTACTGTCACTGGTACAGTGTGTTATCTAGACACAGAAAGGCTCTCACTCATTTTGTGGCCAGGATAGTGGAGCTCACCATATCGTGGAGGTGGTTCTTGCTTTGGCGCTGTGAACCTGCCTACCTTCACTGACAATGGACCGCGCTGGGGAGGATCAAAGCTATGCAAGGGCAGCTGATGCACACGGAGTAGAGACCACCACCACCACCATGAGCTGCCATTTGTGCAATCTCTCCTCCTCCACCACCTGCCATTTGTGCAATCTCTCCTCCACCACCAGCTGCCATTTGTGCAATCTCTCCTCCTCCTCCACCACCAGCTGCCATTTGTGCAATCTCTCTCCTCCTCCACCACCACCAGCTGCCATTTGTGCAATCTCTCCTCCTCCTCCACGACCACCAGCTGCCATTTGTGCAATCTCTCTCCTTCTCCACCACCAGCTGCCATTTGTGCAATCTCTCTCCTCCTCCACCACCAGCTGCCATTTGTGAAATCTCTCCTCCACCACCACCACCAGCTGCCATTTGTGCAATCTCTCCTCCTCCCCCACCACCAGCTGCCATTTGTGCAATCTCTCTCCTCCTCCACCACCAGCTGCCATTTGTGAAATCTCTCCTCCACCACCACCACCAGCTGCCATTTGTGCAATCTCTCCTCCTCCCCCACCACCAGCTGCCATTTGTGCAATCTCTCTCCTCCTCCACCACCAGCTGCCATTTGTGAAATCTCTCTCCTCCTCCACCACCAGCTGCCATTTGTGAAATCTCTCTCCTTCTCCACCACCAGCTGCCATTTGTGCAATCTCTCTCCTCCTCCACCACCAGCTGCCATTTGTGAAATCTCTCCTCCACCACCACCACCAGCTGCCATTTGTGCAATCTCTCCTCCTCCTCCACCACCAGCTGCCATTTGTGCAATCTCTCTCCTCCTCCACCACCAGCTGCCATTTGTGAAATCTCTCCTCCACCACCACCACCAGCTGCCATTTGTGCAATCTCTCCTCCTCCTCCACCACCAGCTGCCATTTGTGCAATCTCTCTCCTCCTCCACCACCAGCTGCCATTTGTGAAATCTCTCCTCCACCACCACCACCAGCTGCCATTTGTGCAATCTCTCCTCCTCCTCCACCACCAGCTGCCATTTGTGCAATCTCTCTCCTCCTCCACCACCACCTGCCATTTGTGAAATCTCTCCTCCACCACCACCACCAGCTGCCATTTGTGCAATCTCTCCTCCTCCTCCACCACCAGCTGCCATTTGTGCAATCTCTCTCCTCCTCCACCACCACCTGCCATTTATTATTATTATTATTATTATTATTAACAAACATTTATATAGCACCAGCAGTGTACCTGGCACTTTACAAAGTAATAAAATAGACACGGTCCCTGCCCCTAGGGCTTACAATCTGAGAGACAGGAGCTGGGGGAGAGACTTAGGAAGGGGAACAGAGGGAGAGACAAGGGGTCTAACATTCATGAAGATGCGAGGTCTCAAGTGCACGTACTTGGCTTGGTTACGATGAGAATGACAGCAGGCAGGTCCATGTTGCAAGGATAAGGGTAAACCGATCGTAGGTATAGGAATAGTGGCTCAGCAGGATAAAGAGTCAGACAGAGCAGAGCGAAAGAGGTGAGTTTTAAGGAGAGATTTGAAGGTATGAAGGGAGGGGGCAAGGCGGATGTGGACAGGGAGGGAGTTCCAGGCATGGGGGGCAGCAAGTGAGAAGGGACGAAGGCGCTTAGGGGAGCAGGGAAGGCGTGGAAGGGTGAGAGAAGGGACAGAGGAGGAGCGAAGTGCACGGGCTGGAGTATGGAGGGCGATAAGTGCAGAGAGGTAGGGGGGAGCAAGGTTGTGAAGAGCTTTATAGGTGAAGACTAGGAGCTTGTGCAGGATTCGTTCAGGAAGGGGAAGCCAGTGAAGCGAAGAGAGGAGGGGCTGCACATGGTCGAAGCGACTGGCGAGGTAGATGACCCTGGCAGCAGAGTTTTGGACAGAGATGAGGGGAGAAAGGTGAGACCGGGGAAGGCCAGTGAGAAGGAGGTTACAGTAATTGAGGCGAGAGATGACCAGAGCATGAACAAGAGTTTTGGCAGACGAGACAGAGAGAAAAGGGCGAATCTTAGCAATGTTATGGAGGGAGAAGCGACAGGATTTAGCAACAGAGTCAATGTAGGGTTTAAAAGAAAGGGCTGAGTCAAAGATGAAGCCTAGGCTACGGGCTTGGGGGACAGGCAGGATGGTGACTCCATCAATAGTTATTGACAGTGAGGAAGGAGAGGAAGGATGAGGGGGGAAGATAAGGAGTTCAGTTTTAGCCATGTTGAGTTTGAGTTGACGTTGAGACATCCAGGTAGAGATGTCAGAGAGACAGTTGATGAGACGAGCTTGAACAGAGGGAGAGAGAGAGGGAGTAGAGAGATAGAGTTGAGTGTCATCAGCATAGAGGTGGTATTGGAAGCCATGGGAGGCAATGAGTTTGCCTAAGGATGAGGTATAGATCGAGAAGAGGAGAGGGCCAAGAACAGAGCCTTGAGGAACACCAACTGAGAGGGGGAAGGAGGAGGAGGCGGAGTTGGAGAGAGACACATTAAAGGAGCGGTCAGAGAGGTAGGAGGAGAACCAGTTATGGACAGAGCCACAAAAGCCAAGGGAGTGAAGGGAATCCAGCAAGAGTGAGTGGTCAACAGTATCGAAGGCAGCAGAGAGATCAAGGAGGACAAGAATGGAATAGAGACGTTTAGATTTAGCCACCAGAAGATCGTTGGTGATCTTAGCGAGAGCAGTTTCAGTAGAATGAAGGGGGCGGAAGCCAGATTGGAGGGGGTCAAGGGAGGAGTTGGAGGATAGGAAGTCAAGGCAGCGGGAGTAGACAACACGTTCAAGCAGCTTGGAAGCAAAAGGAAGGAGTGAGACAGGACGATAGCTAGAAGGGTCAGAGGGGTCAAGAGTGGACTTTTTGAGAATAGGAGAGACTGTGGCATGTTTGAAGGCAGAAGGGAAAGAGCCAGTAGAGAGGGAGAGGTTGATGATGTGCAGGAAGGAAGGGGCGACAGTGGGAGTAATGGAGGTGAGGAGGCGGGAAGGAATGGGATCAAGGGGGCAAGTGGAAGGGTTGGAGGAGGAGAGCAGAGAGGAGATTTCCTTAAGGGAGGCAGGGGAGAAGGAGGACATGAGAGAAGGAGGGGGAGGAGGGAGAGGGGTGGGAGTGGGAAGAGAGGAGTGGGAAGCGATGTCGAGGCGGATCTTGTCTATCTTGGAGGTGAAGAAGGAGGCAAGATCCTGAGCAGAAAGGGAAGAAGGAGGGGGAGGACAGGGAGGCTTGAGGAGGGAGTCAAAGGTAGAGAACAGGCGGCGAGGGTCCCGAGAACAGGACTCAATGCGGGAGGCATAGTAGTGTTGTCTAGCAAGGGAGATAGCAGAAGTAAGGGTGGAGAGACAGAATTTGAAGTGAAGGAAGTCAGCGTGAGAATGGGATTTGCGCCAGAGTCGTTCAGCAGCACGAGTGCAAGAACGGAGGTGGCGGATACTAGGGGTGAGCCAAGGACGGGGGTTGTGGGAGAAGGCAGGGCGGGAAGAGAGAGGGGCATGGGAGTCAAGTGTGGAGGAGAGAGAGGCGTTGAGAGCAGAGACAGCGGAGTCAGGGGAGGAGGAAGAGAAGACTGTAGGAAGAAGGGGAGAGAGAGAGGAGGCAAAGTCCAGGGGATCAATAGCTTGAAGGTCACGGAAGGGGCGTAGAGAAGGGGAAGAGGAGGGGGGACAGTGGGAAATGTTGAAAGAGGCAAGGAAGTGGTCTGATATAGGATGAGGATCGAAGGAGAGATCAGCGACAGAGCAGTTTCTAGAGAGGACAAGATCAAGAGAATGGCCATTAGTATGGGTGGGGGAGTTGGTCCAAAGGTGGAGGTTGAAGGAGGAGGCTAGGGAGAGGAAGCAAGAGACCATTTGTGCAATTTCTCCTCCTACACCACCACCACCTGCCATTTGTGCAATCTCTCTCCACCACCACCACCTGCCATTTGTGCAATCTCTCTCCACCACCACCACCTGCCATTTGTGAAATCTCTCTCCACCACCACCACCAGCTGCCATTTGTGCAATCTCTCTCCACCACCATCACCACCCCTAGCTGCCATTTGGGCTTACACACACACACACACACCACCATCCCATCACGGCGCCTTCCCCCCTCACCAGTCCATGGGCCCGTCATGGTGCCTTCTATCCACTTCTCGCACCTATTTAGTGCCTCAATCCGCTCAATAAGGCTTAGTGCCTCAATGAGCTCTTGTTGGGAAAGTTCATTACCACAACCTCACTGCCACAGCCAGGTCCTTGAGACTCAGCTCTTGGTTATTTCTTACGCATTTGCCCTTTTAACTATCTGTACCCTCTGGATGGGGGACACTTCTGTATCAGTTTTATTGTTGCTGTTGTTTCACTCAGTTCAGCAGGCAGCTCTGTGTTGAGGGCTACAGAATAGTCCTTTGCTAACCACAGATTATGATAGTCATGGAAGGTAGATCTTTTGGGCGAAAGTATAAGTTACGGATCTGACTGCAGTCAAGTGCGCCAGCAAACGATAGCTTTACAGCAGGGGGTCCCAAACAGTTTTCTGCCTTCATGACCCTGATTTGAGACTTAACTGGACTCATGTGATCCAGGACAAAGGGAAGCCATTGCCAGAATCCAGGTCTTGAACCCTCACCCTTGGGGTTTTTGACAGTGGCTGTGCCTGCAGTGCCACTTTTTCACCTTCCCTCAGGCCCAAACACTCATCTCAGGAAGCTTCCCTACTCTGTTCTGGCCATGCCCTTCCAATCTATCCTCTGCCCCTGTCATGCCTCCCAGCTTCCTGGTTGACTGCCACCCAGCATATAAGACTTGCTAGTAGGCCTGAAGCTACTCCTGTTCTGTCAGGAAATACAGACCTTTCAGGAGCAAGGAGGAAATCTACTGCATTTTTTTTTACATGTTATGAGATTTTCCATTATTTTCTCCCATTTCAATAATTTCAAGTAATTACCTGCAATTTCCAGTATTACCAAGAATTTTTTTTAAAATACCGATAGTACCGGAAATTACCGAATGGAAAATGGCGGAAAATAATGGAAAATGTGAGATTTCCTCCTCACATGAATGAAGGAGAAAGACCTGCTTCTGTCACAAATAGCACTCACAGAGATTTTTCCTTTCAGCTCGACTTGCTGGTAGCACCAGGAAGCTGGCTGGAGCAATGTCCTCTCTTTCCTTTTTCCTTCCCTTGCTTCCAGTTCTTTGCTCCCTGACCTGCCTCTCGATGAGGCCTTGCCCTTAGCCTTGCTTCCCTCCCAACATTGATTTTGTCCCCCTTCACCCCAAACCTCCAGTCCACCCATGTCCTGAATCCCCTCACACTGAAAACCTCACAGCCATACAAAGTCTATCAAACATCAATTGGAAGGGATTGCAAGCTCATCTTCAGGTGCAACTCTCCCCCCAACTGCAGTACCCCCATCCCCCATGTGTGAGCCTCTGTTTAAAAGGGAGAAATTCTTTTCTTTGAGTGGAATTGGCATGAACAAACAGTAACCCACCTCCTCATCATTAGGGAGGGTAAGGAAAATATTACTAAAACGTTTCTTTCTTCAATATTTTCCACTTCATTGTAGGTCCTACTTGACCATGTTGCTCCAGAGTGCAGAGAGGAGTTGTATTGGCACAGTGAGGTGAATGGCTAGCCCAGACACAATCGGGGTTTGGGGTGAAGTGCTTTGAGGAGCACCTTTCCTCCCTGCAGAATTTTCTGAAATAATGCTCCTGCTTAGACAGAGTTGTCCATTGTGCTGTGAAAACCAGAGTTAGGAGATTGCCCATGTTCAAAAGAGTTAAGACATGCTAACGCTGGGAGACAGAAAGGATTATTATCCCCATTTTACAGATGAGAAACCAAGGGTGACAGAAGAAAAACCAGGAATTAAAATCCAATATAGCCATTTTTCCTCCTTCCTTTAGCTCTTCTAACAGTGAGACCCTTGAGGACTGTTTGGCTGACAAGAATGAATCTGCACAGGAGAGAAAGTGTCAGATGGTGGGGAAAAGCCCATGTACTCCTCTGACATGTGTGCCCGAACCAGCGAAGCAAACCAAGTTTGATGGCTCTGCTGACCAGCACTGACTCTGTCCCACTAACATATTTTCATGCAGAGATGTCATATCATAACTTGGTATGTAACCCAACATGAACAGCCTTTCTAAAAAAATAAACGTCACCTGGAAGCATTTTTAAAAAAAAAAATCTTTTCTCTTCAGTTACTGGAAAATAGGGATGTGCAATGGGACAAATTTTGTATTTCTGATTTCTACTCTGGTTTTAGTGCCATTTCTTGTGTTTTTCTATGGGTTTTGTGTGTGTGTGTGTGTGTGTGTGTGTGTGTGTGTGTTGTGTCTTAAAGTTTTGGAGACCTATTTGAAGAGGAAAAATCTAGTAGTCATTAGTAGGGGTGTGCAAAAGGCACTCCAACCGCTTTCATTTTAGTCTTTGTTTTGTTTTTTTTACAAAAAACCACCTTCATTTGGGGGAGGATTTCAAAAATGACCCTACCATTATTTTATTTTTAGAAAATGTATTAAAAATTTGTTTAAAAATTCCACTGTGTATGCACATAAAATAGCCACCAGACCATTCTACGTATGCTGCTGGTGCTGTTTTTGGAAGCGGCTGCACATGTGCAGAATGGTCTTGTGCATGCACAGTGATTATTTCATTATTTTAAAATAAAAAATTACATTAAACATTACGGTGCATGTGCAAAATGGTCTCTGGGGCCCTTCTGTGCATGCATGCCCTTTTCCAAAATGGTGCCAATGCAGCCATCGGGAAAGGTTTCTTTTATTTTTATTTTAAAAACAAAAACACATGAAAGCAAACTATAATCATTGGCTTATTTATCCATTTTCATGTTTTAATTACTAAAACAAATGGGCTTCATTCATTTTAGTAATTTAAAAAATGAAAACCAATTGCACACCCCTACCATTACAGTTGACTGGGAAGCAAACAGGCAGGGGAGTGCAGCCTGCATGTGTAGTCTCATGTGTAAGGGGGTGTAGCCATCAGAGTATGTATGTGTGTGTGTACGCGTGCGCATATACACAGGTGGTGACCCTAAAGTAAGCAACAAAGGAGCCTGATATCAGCCAGCTCCAGAGTCCCAGGCAGGGGGATCCTACACTCTCACCCCATTCCGGGCAGAGAGATCCCACTTGGCAGCATCCTTCTCTCAATCCGAGGGTCTTGTTCCCTGGGTGTTGTTATGCCAACAGCTGCCTGTGGAAGCTGGCCAAGCCCCAGAATCATAAAGCACACAAAGATCAAAAGTAAACCTAAATCAAAGCACAATCCACTCCAACAGATCACTGTTGCTAGGGTTAAACTGCCCCTAACCAGCACAAGATACCATGAAACGTGGAAGCTGCTCAAGCTGCTAGACTAACAATTAAAAACATCACATTAGAAGTGAAAACTGATGCGTACACTAACACGTATCCAGAAATTTCAGGTCCGTGTTTGTGTTTCAAATACAGAAGCCAAAAGGGGCCTTTAATGTTTATTTGTCTTTTATTCAAACCCGAATGCACAATCCTAAAGGTGTTGAATGAAGAATCCTAGAGAAGGAACATATCTATTTAAGCTAAAGAATAATAGCATGGGTAGTATGAAAGCTTACCATACATTGCCCTATAAATGTGTCTTATTCTTCACCTGGGATGGTCAACTTTGAAGGTCAAAGTGGAGTCCTGTTTGAATGGTCAACTCAGTCTTTAACTGGTCCTCGAAGGTTTAGGGCTGGGAATACGGATTCCGATTTAATCCGTAACTGCTTGTCATTACAGGTTAATCTGTACCAAACCACAGCAGTGGCAACATACCTGTTGTGGTTTGGTTTTAAATCTGTTGAAAAATAAAAACATTGTGCATGCACATAAATTAGCCATCGGACGTTCTCCGTATGCACACCCTTTTTCAAAATGTCAGCAGCAGCATTGCTATCATTTTGCAAAAGGGAAGCCAGTCTGCACATGTGCAGCAGCCATTTGAGCATGTACAGATGAGCTGCCCTTTTCCAAACTGGCAGCAACGCTACTGCTGCCATTTTGGAAAAAGGTGTGCACGCGCAGAATGCCCAGGTGCCAATCTGCACTTGCACAGAATGGTCCGAAAGCTATTTGCTCTTGCATAATGATTTTCTAAATTATTTTTTATGAATGTTTATTTTTATTGATTTAAATATGGATCCATAATACGAATTCGTAATTAAATCCGGAAACTGCGGATCTGAATCCACAATGGATCTGGAACTGCAATTTTCTCTGGAGAACAGACCCTACTAAGGTTATTAAGGGGTTGGAAAGGACTTCAAGAGTCATCTAGTTCAACCCCTGCTCCAAGGTAGGATACCCTATACTAGTGAAGGGATAGCCCAAGCCCGTGGCCCATGAATCCAGGCCTTATCCTCAAGCACTGAAATAACACATTTAAGGGAAAGAGAGGGGAGGTGAGGGAATGAATTCAAGGACAGATTCATGGCACAGCTTCTTGATCTGGATCCTCTCCTTCCATCCTTCCCCGTACTAATTTTCAAAATGGATCACAAGAGGGAAAACTTTCCGAAACCGTGCTACAAATTTACAGCATCACAGGTTGATGCTTTTCCAGCCAAAAACATCCAGTGAAGTAGATTTCACAGCCTCACTTAACAAGCAAGCACAACAACAAACATATACAACATCTTTTGGTGATATGTGCCCATGTAGAGACCACCATATTTATGCAGGTCTGCTGCGTGGGCATGAGTGGATGGTGCCCATGTGATGACCATGGTAGGTGGGTGTGCATGAATGCGTGCTCCCGCAAAACATGCAAGCACACCCACCTCCACCCATTGCCCACTCATGGAGCAACTGGCCAAACCGGAGACTGCTCTGTGAGTGGGGATGCGGGAGGAACTGGTGTGTGCCCATGTACACTGCCACCCTACACTTCCCACACTGCCGCGTGCACACCCATCCCCGCCCCACATTTGAGGCCCATTTAAAAAGGGACTACGTTCATATGAGGGCCTCTGTGAGCAGGAGGGGCAGGGGGGAAATGAAATAAATAAATAAATATTGGTCCTCAAGTATCCAGCAGCTGAGAGTGACTTTCACTCAGCGTAGACCTGGGCCTGGGGCAGCACCACTGTTTCTCCTTGCCTCAGCACCAGCCCAGCTACACCTCGCCAGCAGCCAGCATATAAGGCTGGCTGGTAGCAACCAGAAGGTGGGTGAAACTTCTGACCTCACCTCACATCCTGTTCCTATCTTGTTCCTTGCCCTTGTCTCCAGTTCTTGCTCCCACCTGGCCTTGTCTCCCGCCTTGTCTTGCCACATGTCCCCAGACTTGCCTACTGTCTCCCAGTCCTAGTCAAGATCCTGCCCTGTGAACCAGTCCCCACCAGATGCCCATGTCCTAGGTGCCCCATACCCATGATCCTGACACCTGGACTGCGTTTGAGCCTGTGACCAAATCGTGAAAAACCCTCTCCCGTAGATATTACCAAACCTAGAGCTGTTTAGTCTCAGTCTCTCCCCTCAAATGTCTGAAACCAAACTAATTTAAATGGGTTAATATGAGTGCTTCGTTTGATACCAAATTCATTACTCGGTCACAAAATGATGCAAATATTTGTAACAGCAACAACAACAAAATCTGTTGACTAATCATATTTATCAAAGGGATGGCAAGGAGGGATTTCCCCTCTTTTTTGAATTTTTAATGAACAAATCTCACTTCCCATTCAGCATTTGTGCACAATTCTATTTTAATAGATCCCACAAGCTCTAATTTCTGGATTTCTGGAGTGTTTCCAATCCAGCACGAGCAGCCTGGGACAACAGCACAATAGAATGGGACAATTTTCTATACACAGAGAACTTTGGAGTAAGATGGGGTGGACAATGATTTTCCCTCTCTGGGCCACTGTTGTGAATAGTCAAAGCCTGTGAGTTGGACAGGGGCTACAGAGTCTTGCTGGGAAGTGTTGAGAAGACATGCTCAGACAGAGAAAGAGAGAGTAAAGGCTAAAGGAGCATGCTTAGGGGAAAGAAGCAAAGATAAAGGTGCACATTGAGAGGGAGAGCCACTGAGATACATCCTCAAGGTTAAGGACTGGATCTATAGGCCAGATCCATTGGGACATATAACAAAAGCCATATTTGGCCCGTGGATCTGAGGTTTCCCATCCTCAGACTAAGATTTTTTTAAAGCAACTAGTGTTTTGAGGGGCTTGATTATCAGAAAGTGATGAGAACCCAATAAATGGTTTTCAATAAGTCTTTTGATACCCCAAAACTTGGGACTCTCAAAATCATTAGTTGCTTTTACAGCTGAACCAAATACTGATTTTCATATTCACTAATAGTGTTCACACATTCAGACACTAACAAATAGCTGAGTATTGGCAAAATGAAATTCACGTATGTGTTTCCATTTTTGTATAGGAGGAGTAACGGTCCCATTATAATTTAGCATGATGGAATAACAGATGCATAACAGAACTGAATATCCAAAAAGCAACACAAAAATTAATACTGCCCAATATCTGCTTTGCAAAAAAACCAACTTCAAATAGGCCAAATTTACTGGATTTGGTATTCACAGTGAATATTTATTTCATCTATGTTGCTTATAAAATCTTGACCTCTGTCTTCAGCAGAGAGAGGATAAAAACAGATGGGATGGTGGCTCGCATTGGCCCAGGACTCACCCACTTGTCTGTTGACCTGCCGCCAGATGTTGGCCCGTGACTACCCAGAGAAGAGTAGGCCAAGGGCTAACCACATGGACTAGTGTGGGCCCGCATATTTGTTCAGCTCCAACTATAGGGCTGATGCGGCGGCAGCTGTTACCGCACCGTGATTCCATTCCGCCATTTCGGAATTTCCCATGCCACACCGCGGCTTTTCTGTGGACATTCCGCTAATTCCGCTGGAATTCTGCAAATTGTGGAATTGCGGAAAAATTGCAGAAACTGTCGGAAAACCACTGTTCCACTATTTTATGGCGCTGGCGGAATGACGGAAGTAGCGAAAATGTCATGTTTCCACTAGTTTGCGAAGCCTGTGGAAGTAGAATGAAATTAGCAGAACTGCGGAAATAGCAGAATTAAACTAGTGGAATGAAAGCCTCTGCCACGCCATATCACTAATTGCGGAAACGCTGTTTCTGGCGGAATTAGCTACCGCTGCGACATTCCACTACAGCCCTATCCACCTATCCTTGTCCGGGGGGGGGGGGGATGGGAACACCATGGCCATTCGCCATGGCTGATTGATATGACTGCACATCATGGTGGGGGCGGGGCACTAGGAGCGGGACAGCAGCTGCCTGCACATTTGTCGTCGTCCCCAGCCTTACCCAGGATATGGGGGTGGTGGGATGGCTCTCCAGATGCCAGGGGTCACAAGTGCATCTGTTCAGCGCCCCAGCCCGACCTGGGAAGTGGCAGCTGCACTTTCCCACCCTGGGACAGACCAGGGAGGCGCCTCACCGCTGTCCCATCTGTTTTTACTAGTGGTGTTCTGAGTAGTAAAAAAACCTTGCTAATATTTCCAAGGCTCCAAGGGATGGTCCCAACTGTTTGGGCCACTCCTTGGACCTTCGGAGAATACTCGCCGAGCTCTAAGGGTGGGGAGAGTTCAGGGGTGGAGTGTGTGCTTAGGAGGATTGGGGGCCTGGCGGGGGTGGGAGTCAGTGGTGGGTTACTTATCTTCCAGAGGGGTCTCATGCCGATCCATGTCCTCTTCCCTGCTGGTAACTTTGAAAGTAAGAAAAACCAACTGACCATGTTCACAAACAGCCTGAATGGCCCTTTCTGAACATGGGTGCCAGCACCATCTTTGAAAGCGGCCAAGCATGCTCAAAAGGGGCCATTTGGGCTCTTTCTTGGCATGCTCAGTTTTTTTTTTTTTACTTTCAAAGTTACCAGCCAGGAAGAGGCCACACACTGGCGTGGGATCCCTCCGGAAGATAAGTAACCTCTCCTGACCCACCCCTCCTGCTAGGTAGCCAATCCACCTAAGCAGTAAGCACCCACCCCACTGGCCAGTGGGAGTCAGGGAAGGGGAAGCAGAGGCCTAGGGCTGGCCTTTGGCCCCTGCTTCCCTGCCCTCTAACCCCCTCCCTGCACTTGGCCAAGGATTTTTCAAGTTCCAAAGTTCCGGGGGCCCGTCGTCAGAACTTTGGAACTCAGGAAATCAAAGCCAAATGCACCAGTCCTTGGTGTTTCCCGAAGAAACCGAGGACCAGGTTCAAGCACTACTTTTTACCCAGAGAGAGAGAGAGAAAGAGAAAATGAACAGAGGGACTGAATGAGCTTGCCAGGGTAAGGGAGAATTTGGCTGTAGCAACAGCAGGTCGATGCTTTATCTATTATATTATTTTACTTCCCTTTTTCTTGCTTGCATTTATATTCTTATATTTTTTAATTTAGCTCTTTCAGATTTCTTCAGCATAACAATTCTGCACTTTTCACTTCTCTGATTAAACCATCTTAAATTCTTAAATTGGGCAGTTTTAAATTATAAAATTTAACAGTTTTAAGTTCTTAAATTTAACAATTTGTAAATCGTTAGCTATAAGAGTTTTACATTCATAAACTCTTAAATCTAGTAGTTTTGTATTCTTAAATTGTTCAGTTTAGTAGTTTTAAATACTCAAGTTCTAAGGCTTGTGATACTAGAGAAGCTTTTCTAGTAATTGATATTTCCTGCCAAGCTTCTCTAGCATCACAAGCCTTAGAATGTGAGAATTTAAAACCTATCAACCAAAACCACAGGAAAACTAAAACCATGCCCCCAACCCCCAAAAAACACAGAAAGCTGGTCCAAAAGGTAACTATAGCTGAGTCACTTGGTTATAATGATCATAATGTAGTTACAGTCAATATACTATCTTCAAAATGGGAAACTACACAAGAATGAGAATGCTGATTATGAAGAAATTAAAATGCGTAGCAAAGTGGATAAAACACCTGCGATCCACAGGGACAATATGTAAAAATGCCAAAACAGAAGCTTCTAATAAATAAGAACATAAGCTGTGCCCTACTGGGTCAAACCAATGGTCCATCGAGCCCAGCATCCTGTCTCCTACAGTGGCCAACTTCGGCTACTTGGGAGAAGTACCCACTCAGGTCACAATGTAAAATACATTCCCGGTTGTCCACTCCCAACTCTTAACAGTAAGAAGTTATGTCCCCTAAACCTCTTTGGCTAACAGCTGTTGATGGACCTACTTTCCAAGAACTTATCAAATCCCCTTTTAAACCCAACTATACAACTGGCCTTGACCACATCCTCTGGCAATGAATTCTACAAGTTAATTGTGCATTGAGTAAAAAAATACTTTCTTTTATTTGTTTTAAATCTATCACCAGTTAGTTTCATAGTGTCCCCTAGTTCTAGTACTATTCGAGAGGGCAAATAACTGTTTCCTATTTACTCATTCCACACCACTCATGATTTTATAAACGTATATCATTTCCCCTCTCAGTCGTCGTCTCTTCTCCAAACTGAAGAGCCTCAATCTATCAAGCCCCACTTCATATGGAAGTTATTCCATACCCCTTATAATTTCTGTTGCCCTTCTCTGTACCTTTTCTAGTTCTACTATATCTTTTTTTAGATGGGGTGACCAGGACTGCTCACAATATTCAGGGTGTAGTCATGCAACAGATTTATATACAGGCATTATATTTTCTGTTTAAGGGCACTTGCACGTTACACTAGTTCATGTCAGTTTCTGTCCTACAAGAGATTTAATAATGTGTGCATGCATCTTTTTTTCATTCGTCAGGAAAAGTACCATGGTTTTCATTGGGGATGTCAGTGTAGTGAAATCCTCATCTGACGGTAACGAGAGTTTTGTATCATGTTAAATTGGAATAAGTGCATGTGGTGAATTTAACATCAATTTAACTTACACGAAAATTAGAATGTGTAGAAGCTCACCCAGTAATGTGCGCATGGATCCATTTAATGTAGCAATGGATCCCTTAAGGTCACGTGACACATTGCGCTGATAAAAAAAACAACCCAAAATGGAAGGAAAATAATGTGGGCATGCTGCCCAGCAGGGATCTTCCATGATCCCTGTCTTCCCATGAGATATTATCTTATGCAAAATTTGGCATGTGTTCAAACAGGAATTATTCATAAAACGATAGAGAATAAGACTAACAACCTGTTTTCTTTTTTGGTTGCTGACACACATTGAGCTGAGGATTTCAATGTATTGTCCGCAATTACTCCAAGATCCTTTTCCTGCCTAGTAATCCCTAATTTAGAATCCAGCATTGTGTACGTATAGTTTGGATTATTTTTCCCTATGTCCATCACTTTGGCCTTGTCAACATTAAATTTATCTGCCCAGTTGGATGCCTAGTCACCCAGTCTTGCAAGAGCCTCTTGCAAATCCTCAAAGTCCACTTGGGTTTTAACTACCATGAATAACTTTGTGTCATCTGCAAATTTGATCACCTCATTTTTTACCCCTCTTTCCAGATCAATAATGACAATGGGTGTCTTTAGACATAAACAAAGATCAGGTGTCAAACCCCCTAAGCACGCGTTTTGGCTGTTATGTGTAAGCACCATAACAATCCCAACACCAATTTGGCCACCCATTGAACACACAATGTGAACACCATTGAATCACAAGGACAATTTGCGTGTTCCGGCTAACACATGGCCAACATTATGTCTAATGATATTGCATGTCATATTAGCAGGTACAGCATGGGGAATGAGGTAGCAGTGCTTGAGTGCTGAGATCGGGTGGCGAGCAAAACAACAATTTTCCCCAAGATGGGCTGTGTGTCTAAACAGCACCACTTGGTGAACACAGAGCCAAACCAGTGTTCGCATCAAGGTCAAAACACACATTCAGGCGCCCATTGACGTTATGTCTAAAGACACCCTATATTAAACAACACCAGTCCCAGTACAGATCCCTAGGGGCACTCTGCTATTTGCTTCTCTCCATTGTGAAAATTGACCGTTTAGTTCTACTCTTCTTTGTTTCCTGTCCTTTAACCAGTTACCCATCCACAATAGAATGCTGCCTCCTATCCCATGACTATTTAATTTCTTCAAGAGTCTCTCATGAGGGACCTTATCAAACACCTTCTGAATATCCAGATACACTATATCGACCGACTTACCCTTATCCAAATGCTTAATTACACCCTCAAAAAAATCCAATAGATTAGTGAAGCACGACTTCCCTTTGCTAAATTCATGTTGACTCTTTGCCATTTTGCTGTTTTTATCAATACGCTCAGTAATTCTGTTTTTCACAGTCGTTTTCTAGGATCACCTTTGGAGCCCTTTAAAAAATATTGGCATTACATTCACTACCCACCAATCCTTAGGTACTGTGGCAGATTTTAGTGATAGGTTACAAATTATCAATAATAGGTCTGCAATTTCATACATGAGTTCCTTCAGAACTCTGGGGTGAATACCATCCGGCCCTGGTGATTTATTACTATTTATCTTGTCAATTTGCTCTGGAACCTCTTCCATAGTCACTTTGATTTGTGACAGTTCTTCAAATTCATCATCAACGAAAAATAGTTCTGGCGTGGGTATCTCCCCAACATCCTCTGCAATGAATTCATTCAGCTTCTCTGCAATGTTCTTATCCTCCCTGAGTCCCCTGGTCATTCACACCCTGGTCATCTAATGGCCCATCTGACTCTCTAGAAAGCTTCTTGTTTCTGATGTACTTGAAAAAGTTATTATTAGTTTTTGTATCTTTAGCAGGTCATCCTTTAAATCCCCTCTTGGCCTGCCTTATTAATGTTTTACATCTAATTTAGCAAAGGTTATGATATTTCCTATTTTCTTCATTAGGACTGTCTTTCCATTTTTTAAAGGACACCTTTTTGGCTCTAATAGCCTTCTTCACTTTGTCATTTAGCCACACAGGCAGATGTCTGGTCATCTTGCTACCCTTTTTATTTGTGGAATATATTTAATCTGGGCTTCCATTATGGTGTTTTTAAATAGACTCCACACTTATTGCAGACATTTAATCCTTGCAAGTGTTTGTTTTGTTTCCCTCTAACTAGTTTCCTCAATTTTGCATAGTTCTAATTTTTAAAGTTAAATGTTACAGAGGTAGTTTTATTTGTCATTCTCCCTCCTGTAAGTATGTTGAATTTGATTATATTACTATTGCCAAGCAGCTCCACCATCGTTAGCCCTTGCACCAGGTCCTGCGCTCAGTGTAGGACTAGATCCAAAGTACCTTGTCCTCTCATTGGTTCCAGAAACAGCTTCTCCAAGAAGCGGTTATTTATGGCATCTAGAAATTTTATCTCCATATCAACCCAAGGAGACATTTACCCAGTCAACATTAGGGTAATTGAAATGACCCATTATTGTTGTGTTTCTTACTTTAATAGCCTGTCTAATCTCTGCTAGCATGTCACAGGCAGTTTCACCGTCCTGATCAGGGGGTCGATAGTATAGTCCCATCACTATATACTTCCCTGTTTCATATGGAATTTCTATCGATAGAAATTCCTGAGTAAACTTCACTTCCTGTACAATTTTAATCCTGCTTGACTCAATGCTGTCTTTAACATATAGTGCCACCCCACCACCAGCTCAATCTGCTCTGTCATTTCGATATATTTGTACCCTGGTATTACAATCAATGTTCCACTGGTTACAGGGCCGGCCTTAGGCATTGCGGGGCCCAGGGTGGGGGAAAAATGGGTGAGGGGCTATTCTCCAGACGCCAGCAAAGCCATCGGCAGCCGGTGGGCCTATGGGTGCTCCCCGGCTCAGGGGGCGCTCCCCAGCTTGGTCTGGGGGAGCTCCCAAGGCCTGGGCTTGGGGACAGGCAGAGGGGCATTCCCCTCCGCCCATCCCCAAGCCCAGCCATTTGGGGCACTTACCCCATCCACTGCTGCTGGCCTGGGCCCCGTGCAGGGCCTGCTTGCCAGCTCCCTGGGTCAGGCGGGCACCGCAGCAGCAGATTAAATCTGCTGCCGTGCCTGTTGCCAGGGAGTGAGGGAGAGGTGGGGCCTATGCCTCTCCCTAACTCCCTCACCCCTCTGCTGCCTGTCAGTCTCAGCCAGGAAGTGAGAGAGAGGCAGAGGCTCCCAGCCACTATCAGTCTCGGCCAGGGGCCTTGGCCTCTCACTCCCTGGCCAAGACTGACAGTGGCTGGGGGCCTCTGCCTCGCTCTCTCTCCTTGCCTGAGACTGACAGGCAGTGGAGGGGGCCAGGAAGTGTTGGAGAGGCGGGGCCTCTGCCTCTCCCTCACTCCCTGGCCCCCTCCACTGCCTATCTCGGACTCAGCCAGGGAGTGAGAGGCAGAGGCCCCGCCTCTCCCTTACTCCCTGACCAAGACTGACAGTGGCTGGGAGCTGGGGGCCCCAAGCGCAGGACCCCCCCCCCAGGAGCGGGGCCCAGGGCATCCTCCCCAAGCCTCTCCATGGTAAGGCTGGCCCTGATTGGTTATCCTCATTCCACCAGGTCTCTGAGATACCTATTATATCAGTATCTTCATTCAGTGCCATACACTCTAATTCTCCCATCTTACACTTAAACATACTCTTTTTATTCTTATTCTGCTCGTTATTAGTAACGGTTTCTATTATTTTGGGATCATTAAGTTTGTCTGTTCTGCACAGATATCCACTTGAGCTCTCCCAACTTCTTTCCTATCCTCTATATTAGAATATTCCCAGTTCCCTTGAATTAACAGCATCCTCTGGAGATGCCTTGACCCGAACTATGCATTCCTCAGCACCTGTCTGCTTTCCCCCAGATTTCAGTTTAAAAACTGCTCTATCTCCTTTTTAATTTTTAGCATCAGCAGTCAGGTTCTGTTCTGGTTAAGGTAGAGCCCATCCCATTGGTATAGACTCCCCCTTCTCCAAAAGGTTCCCCAGTTCCTAATGAATCTAAAGCCCTCCTCCCTGCACCATCGTCTCATTCACACATTGGAACTCTGGAACTCAGCCTGCCTCGGAAACTGGGAGCATTTCTGAGAATGCACCCATGAGGTTTTGGACTTCATTCTTCTACCTAGAAGCCTAAATTTAGCCTCCAGAACCTCCTTCCTACCTCTTCCTATGTTATTGGTACACACATGTACCACAACTGGTTCCTTCTCAGCACTCTCTAGAATTCTATCTAGGTGACATCTGAGATCCGCTACCTTCACACCAGGTAGGCAACTTACCATACAGTCCTTACGGCCACCAGAAATCCAGCTATCTACATTCCTAATAATCAAATCACGAACTATTCCCACTCTCCTGGACACACATTCGTGGTGGTGATGTATCCTCAGTGCAAGAGAATACTAGGACATCATCTGAAAGGCAGGTCCCACCTACAGGATCATTTCCCCCCCATAACAGCTTAATGCCCTCTCTACTAGCTCCTTACCCTCTGCCTTCAAACATGCCACTGCTTCCCCTATCCTCAAGAAGCCTATGTTTGAACCTCCCGATCTCTCTAATTACCGCCCCATCTCTCTCCTCCCTTTTGTCTCTAAGCTCCTGGAACATGCTGTCTAGACACGTTGCCTTGACTTCATCTCTATCTCCTCCCTTGATCCTCTCCAATCTGGCTTCTGCCCCCTCCACTCTATTGAGACTGCTCTTGCTAAAATAACTAATGACATTCTCTTAGCAAAATCCAATCGCCTCTACTCCATCCTTGTCCTCCTCAATCTCTCTGCTGCTTTTGACAGTCAACCACTCTCTTTTACTTGACTCCCTTGGTTTCCGTGGCTCAGTCCTCAACTGGTTCTCTTCTTACCTTTCTGACAATCCTTCAATGTGTCTCTTGCTGATGCCTCCTCTACTTCTCTCCCCCTTTCGGTTGCAGTCTCCCAAGGCTCCGTCCTTGGCCCTCTTTTCTTCTCTCTATACGCTCTGTCCCTAGGCAAACTCATTGAGTCCCATGGCTTCCAGTATCATCTGTGTGCTGATGATACCCAACTCTCTCTCTCTACCCCCCTCTCTCTCCCTCCATCCAGTCTCTCCTCACTAACTGCCTCTTTAACATTTCTGCCTGGATGTCTCATCATCAGCTCAAACTTAACATGGCTAAAACCGAACTCCTCATCTTCCTCCCTAATTCTTCCTCTCTCTCTTCCTTCTCTGTCTTCATTGATGGGGCTGGCATCCAGTCCATCCATCAGGCCCGTAGCCTTCATCTTTCACTCCTCCCTCTCCTTTAATCCTCAGATCGATTCTATTGCCAAATCCTGTCATTTCTCTCTGTACAACATTGCTAAGATCAGTCCTTTCCTCACTGTTTCCACTGCTAAAACCCTTGTTCATGCCCTGGTCATCTCTCGCCTTGACTATTGCAACCTCCTTCTCACTGGCCTTCCACGCTCTCACCTTGCTCCTCTCATTTCTGTTCATAACTCTGCTTCCAAGGTCATCCACCTTGCCCGCTGCTTTGACCACATACAGCCCCTCCTCTCCTCTCCCCACTGGCTCCCTTTTCCTGAATGCATTCTGCACAAACTCCTGGATTTTACCTACAAGGCTCCTCATGACCTTGCTCCCCCAGTCTCTCAGCACCCATTTCTCACTACACTCCTGTCCAGAAGCTCCGCTCCTCCTCTGCCACCACCCTCATCTGCTCACGGCTCCCCTGCTCCTCTAAACGCATCCGCCCCTTTTCCTTGGCAGCCCCCTCATGCCTAGAACTCCCTCCCTGAACACATTTGCTCGGCTTCCTCCCTCCAAATCTTCAAATCCCTTCTCAAAACCCACCTCTTTCATCAAGGTTTCCCTGGCTCCTCGTTCCCTTCACCCACTTGCTGACTTATTCTAAATCATTGTATCTTGTGTAACAATAAATGAGTAACTACACCTTTCTAACTAAGCCAAGCACTTGCACCTGAGACCTCACGAGTTCACGTATGCATCCTTGTCTCTTCCTTTGTGTCCCCCCCCCCCCCCCGTCTCTCTTAGATTGTAAGCCTACTGGGGCAGGGACCATGTCTCTTTCTTACAATTGTGAAATGCCAGGTACATTCCTGGCACTATATAAATGCTTAATAATAAATACCCTTCTCCAAGACCTTCATCTCTAGCACAGCATGGGGGCTGCAAGAATGGAGGTGGGACTGTTCTACTATGGCCCTTTTCAATGATCAGCTCCTCCAGCTCAGCCACTCTAGCCTCCAGAGTGCACTGCACTCATTCTCAGAGAGCCAGGAACTCTTTGTACCAACTGCACACATACAATCTCTCCCTAAGCGGAAGATAATCATAGATGTTACACACTGGGTACAAAACACCTTGCTGCTGCACTTCTATGTGTATCTCCCTATTTGCCTTCCCCTTAACTTCATTTAAACATAGAGTTATATAGGTCAGGAGCACTTTTTACTCTACATTATTTTTATTAATTTATTATTATTATTATTAGCTTCCAAAGGGTGTGGTGTTTTTGGGATTAATATATGTCCACTCTATATATAAAAAAATAGCAAGAGTATCAAAAACATTCTAGCATGGCTGAAAAACAATTAACAGTCTTTTATAGAAAAAAAAAAACCCTTAGAAAGTGGAAACTTGAAATGAGGAAAAGAAAAAAGGACATAAATTCTGGTAAGTGAAGTATGAAAAATTACAATAAGGTAGATCAAGGATTTGCAAGGCATAAAACTAACAATACATTTTTTAAAAATATACCACAAGCAGTGGGAGCTAGATCATCAAGGTATAAAACACTCACTTTATTGGATAAGACCATTGCTGAGAAATGAAGTGTCTTCTCTGCACCAGTCTTCACTGCAGAGGATGTTGGGAGATATCCATACTGGAGTTATTCCTTTTAAGTGCTAAGTCTGAAAATGTGCCACAAATTGATGTGCCAATAGAAGAGGTTTTTAGAGCAAAGCGATAACCTAAACAGCAATAGAACACTAAGACCAGATGGTATTCACACAAGAGTTCTGAAGAAACTCAGATATGAAATTGCAGAGCTATTAATTATGGTGAGTAACATATCATTAACATCAACCTCCATATAAGAAGAATGGAAGGTAGCTAATGTAATGCTGTTACTTTAAACAAATTTTAAAAATTAAAAAAAGATTCAGAGCTGATCCTCACCAGTGTATTAGAATACCTTGAGGGTGTAAAAACAAGTCTGCAGATCAAGGGTGATCCAACTGACATAGCTTATTTGGATTTCCAGAAAGCCTCTAACAATGTCCCGCTTCAAAAGCTCTTAAGAAAACAAAATATTCATGGGATAAGAAGGAGGGACCTTTCATGGATCAGTAACTAGTTACATTAGTTATTTGTAATGTTGTTGCCACAGGAAGAGAGAGACATTGTAAATAAAGTGATAGCCTTTATTAATCCAAATTCTGTTGATGTGCATACAAGCAGCCAAACTTTACAGAATTCTTCTTTGAGGAGTATCTAGTTTAAAGGGGAAAAAAGGTGTTTTTTTTTAAAAGTGTCAGTCTTCTCAATGGAGAGAGGTAAATAACAGCATAGCCCAAGGATCTTCACTGAGAGCAGTGATATTTAACTTACTCATTAGAATTCTGGAAACAGGGGTTGGGGGGTTGAAGAGTAAGGTGGAAACATCTGAGGTGGTAACAAAAGCCGGGGGGGAGGGGGGTATGTCTTGTGCCAGCCCCTGGTGGCAGCAGGAAGGCCAGGTGGACTGGGGGGTGGGTTGGGGGCTATTGGGCGAACAGCCGGGTTTAGGGGGTCAGGATTGGGTGGGGGGGAGTGGCAATAGGGGTGGTTCTTGGATGTGGACGGTATGGATGGCTCGTGCCCCTAGGGGACCTAGGTGCCTGCAGGAGGTGTGACGTGCCATTCCCCCGCTGGGGTGGAGGGAGGAGCCAGGTCCAAGGTCTGCTTGTGTTTAGGCTGTGAGGACAGCAAAGAAGGAGTTCTTTGCTGCCCTCATAGCGTCTGCAAAGTCACGCCCGGCGGAGCTGTTTCGGGTGGTGCAGGGGCTGGTCAGTCTGGCCTCCCTCCACCTGGACGGGGACTTGTCCCATGCCCGCTGTGAGGAATTTGTCACCTACTTTGCAGACAAGATCGCTTGAATTCAGAGCGACTTTGACACTGGGTTGGGGGCAGCAGGTGGAGAGCGCGAGGTGACGGAGGCCCCATCTGGTCCAACTTTGTGGGGGGAATTTCAGGAAGCGACTCCAGCCGATGCAGTGGATGTCCTGGGGTCTGCAAGAGCCACCAGTTGTGAACTTGATCCTTGCCCGTCCTGGCTGGTGAAACCTTCCAGGGAGACATCGGGGGCGGTGCTGGTGAGAGTGGTTAACGCGTCCCTGCAGCAAGGGAGGTTGTCGCCTAGCCTCAAG